>CABFVX010003165.1:76556-92905 GCA_902151425.1 Timema shepardi
CATTATTTCTAAATATGTACCCAATAATGGTTCCTCTTTTGAAGTGATAAATTGAGGATACATTAATTGCATTAATCTGCTAAGGATTAGGAAAGTAGAATGTGTTAGAAAATATATCCTCACCTGCATGGAAGGAGTTAGGGAAACCATTTAGGAAATTAAGATTTAATAGGCCTACACCAGTCTAGGATTCAAACCCCAAACTCCCCATCATCGGCAAACCAAACTAAATGAGATTAACATTTAGACTAAGTGGGTTTCTTATATTTATTTAATAAGAAAATGACCCTTTATTAATCTTATTTAAAATATATTTTATGCTTATAAACACGTAGCTACGTTTATAACTTTAAAATTGGTTAATTTGTGTTGAAAGCTGTAGCCTTTGTTTTTGTTCGAGTGTTTAGCTAAGGTCTTCTTACTTAACAACCCAGAACACCTTGTTTTAATGTTCTTTAACACAATAAAATCCAACCAACCCACTAGTTTACGTATTTGATATTCCAACTAAGATAAAGATAATGAACAGCTAGAGAAACCCGTTTACTACATTTTAATGTCTCGCTAAACACAAAAAAAACAAACATATTCAGCCACAAAGAACATTCATTAGCAATCTTCTCGAAAGATTGATCATAAATTAGGATTTGTCTCTGTAGTCTCTTTAGCACTGTTTATTATAAAACAAATTCCGTTTCATGTTTAATAATATTGTTATTATAGGTGAAATACTAGGATTAAAAAAGTTTGAAAACCATAATAAATAGTATAATATTTATTTATATGAAAGATAATAAAGTTTTGTTTACTATGGCCCATTTTATCTCTATCTTAAATAATTCTTTCTAAAGAAATAGCTTCAATGTCTCTGGAAATAGGTTTTTATTTTTAAAAATAAGGCCAATTTATTAAACAGAAGTATTTTTAATAACGTTAAACTTGTCTTGTTTGATTGCTTGTGAAAGAGAGTTCAGTGTTTGAACTCTGGTTGGGTGCATCGAGATTTTTTATTCCTAAATAATATCCCACTACCCGCTTCGGTGGCCGCATGATTTAAGGCGCTAATATAGCAGTAGACAAGACTGCTGACGATGGGGAGATCAAGGTTCAAATCTCGGTCGGGCGTACTGAGGGTATTTTTTCCAAAATATTTTTAAAATCTCCATACACGCATATGTAGGTGCGCTCTCAATAAATTTAAGCTTCCTTATCCCTAAAACCATTAACATAATTAGTACATAAGCATATAACCCAAACATAAATAAAAACGTGGTGCTAAAAAAGGTTTCCCAATTTCCATTCAAGCAGATGTGGGTACATTACATCAAATATTCTACTTTCCTCAACTCTACCCCACTTCAGTTAAATTAACTTCACTTTTCTCAATAATTAGGTATAGCTTGACTTTAGTTGGAAGTGGTTCTTATAAAATACACACATGTGTTGGGGTAAGGAAAGCTTGACAACATCTTACTGATTTATTAGTGTTAAAAATGATCACATGACTTGACGTATGACTACTTGAAAATTAGTTTAGTAATTTTTCTAGCTGTCCTATGAACATTTGGACTATAGTAAGACTCAGTTCAATTCAATAAAAAAATCTAGTTTTGATCTGTTATATTTTTTATCACCGCATCTTACTACCGGTTCAGGTTATATGTATTTATAATAATTACTGGGATAAGGATGAGGAGGGACGCACTTTAGAGGTACTCTACTCACATTTGCGTGGAAGGAGAGTGGAAAACCCTTTAGGAAAATCCACTCTCAGAAAAGTCGATTATGATTTGAGCCCCGATTTCTTCATCATCAGCTGTCCAGTCTATCACGAGAGTGACGCCTTAGACCATTCAACCAGGGAAGAGGTTATTTTTTTCTGAATCAATAGACTATGCCATAGCACGACTCACAAGCAAACTTAATATAGGACAAACCTCAGTCAGTCTCCAGATACCAAGTTCCTTAATACAAGAGAGGAAACTCCAAATAATAACTGTAAAAATGTCTGGAACTCATCATACAAACGTGCCAATGACAGAGCGAATATTATTTTAAACAGCGGGAATGAAAAACTAATATATAATTCAAGGTCAGTGAACCAAGAATTATAGTAATTAGGACGAATAACACAAGAGTCACGAGTCTTTTTGCTCGAACCTGTATTTTAAGTGTCTCGTGGCGGTTTTCCCCGTCCCACTTCCGCTTCCAATCGTCACACACGTGCAACGCACGTGGACAAATGAAGCGTGTAGAGGAAGTGCGATGAAATAAGGAATGGATAATTTATTGCTATACATTTAATGCGCGGGCAAATTAACTCAGAACTTCTTGTTTAGTTATTTCCTTCTCCCTCTATTTAGTAAGACAAAACTGGTCTAAAAGGAGCTATAGTAACACTGTCATATTTGTTTATTAAAAATAAACTATCGTTTTAATAGGATGGAAATAATTATATTAATGGAGACTGTGCAGTATAGGAAATATTCTGTTCATACAGTTCAAGGAGGAGGCAGAGGACAGGTGGTCTGTGTTCACTGAAGGAATGGACCTGTCGTAGGACCTGGTAATAAATAACACCGTACAGTTACATTTATTAACTGCTTCTTATATGTTAAATGTCGCTATTGTCTTTGAGAAAATCTAGAACGAGTTTTATATATATTCTATTAGAGAACAAGATCTAGGGTGATATATATATATATATATAGAACAAGCGCTAGGAATTTATAAAAGACAATTCGCTTTGTCGTCGGGGCCCCAATGAGCTTTTTTTGCGAGTGGATGTAAACTAATATAATTCCAGAGCCGTTTTTTTGATAGGTCTTACCGTTTAGCCATAACAGACCTCCAAAGAAAGGTCCCCACTGACTTTAAAGTTGCCCCACCATTTTGATTTTTTTCGGAGGTTAAAAGTTAATTTTTTTTAATATTTGAAATGTTCCCATCGATTACAGGCTAGAAGCTATAACTTTTCCAAATTTAAAGTTTCTAGCTCATCTGGAAGTGAGTAAACATTAATGTCAGTGAGTGAGTAAGCCGTGCGGCTTTATAGTAGTACAATAGTGATATATATATATATGTAATATGCATGTCTGGTCTAAATCATTTGTAGCCAAGTTTGTGGAAATATTGTCCGGTACTAATATACAGTAACTTAGCCCAGGGGACGCTCGAATGTACTAATCGTACATACTTTTCGTAGAGGCTCTTTCCATGTCCTGATAAGATGAGGTTATGTTAATAGTGAGTATGAGGGTGGGAACCAGTGTAAATCTTAAACCTAACTAAGCCTAACCAATCAGACCCTGGTGACTTTCGGGATAAGTCTCTTTTCAGTTAAATTACCCATGATACCAGGCGAGTATCTAATCTGGGACCCTTAAGTTTTTATTCAGGTGCACGAATCACTATACCACGGGGCCGGCATGCTCTATAGGCTAATGTAAATGTATGATACAAGATTTGTAATATATATTATTATATCACCAAAGTTACACCATATTTATTTCAACAAAAATCTCTTCTAAAATAAATATGACCATGTGATGCCGCTCTGATCGAATTTAGCAGGTTCCTGAAAATGTTTCTGGAAGCAATGGGTCAATAACTAGTTGTTAAATGTAGATTTTTTTTCGGTATAGTAGAGACGGTTGAGTGAACCTTAGATGTTTTACCGTATATGGTTTTTTTACTTTCACTCCATGCAAATGCGAGCACTCTTCACTTATATTATACCTTTCATATTTTTTGGTTGACTCACAACAGAAGATGTTAAGATATTTGATAGCTAGCACCGAGCTTTCCTCTCAGAGGCCTGGTCACACATGGTAGCGGTATCTTTCGGCTGCGATGACCACGGGACGAGCCACCATGTCACCTAGTACGTGGCATGACAAAGGGGGGTTGTAGGTGAAGGTTAGAGGATATAAAAGCTTAGACAGAATAGAGAGGTAGTTCCAGAAAATGACACAGACCATTGTGTTTTAAGCCGTATGGCTTGGCAGTGATTGATACTTTCTCATTGACTGAGGTGGCTCTGCCTTAATAAATTAAGTGTCTACTTTTCAAACCCAAAATTTTCAAATTAGGCTTACTGTGTTGTGCTGTGAGACAAATCAATAATGAACAAAAATGACACACACGCTTTCCATTTAACGAGTCATTTTATATAATTTCATAACAGTAGATGTAGTAGCCTTCGTGTATCTATCTACGTAATATATCCAATAATGGCTTTGTAACACGATATTTTAACGTGTTAGCAGTTTACATATAATAGTACCAGAATTCGCCGTTTATCGTATAGTGGATTTTGTAATAAACAAATAGGCTTATCAGTTCAATTTCTTAATTTATAATTACTTTATTTCTTGCAATCACATAAGAATTCAAATTAACTTTAATTCACACCATTATAGTATTGAGACTTCCGGCCGAGGTACGTTGAAATATAACAATTAAAAATGAACAAGTGAACAAAGCACTAAGCACCCACCCTAGTTTACGACACCCGGTGAATTACCACGAGACAAGATGTCCAACCATAGGGCCGCCGGTCATACACACTAACATACCTCTCGATGTAGGGATCACATCATCTTTGGACATTTCTACAACAGATTCAGCTACACAACATACTCAGACTATTTTCAACACCAAACAGGTACTGAAATTCCTTAAATTTAGTTCCCCTACGATGTAAATAATGATTGAAATGTTACAGCTTAAGTAAATACTTCATTGTACTGTACATTAACAGTCAAAAATGGAGCGTGAAGCAATACATAGGACATAATAATTATATTCCTAAGTACTCATTTTAAAGAACACCTTAACACACGTTTTTTGACAATAAACCAGATTTGGTTAGTACCTAGCGTGTTTAACGTAATAGGCTATTTTCAAAGAGTAGGAAAAAAAAAACCACTCGAATTTTACAGTCCAATTTTCATAAGGTTTTTTAAAATCAAAAACAGATAGATTGTGGTCAAAATTGATGAAATTTTACTATTTACTAAGTATTGTTCTATAGGTATTGGCATCTGACGTATGAATACGTGAGAGTATATCCGGCTATTTTTTCTATCTTCCAATGAACATAAACCCTAAGTGTGATATAACGTGTTTTACAATTCAATTCTCAATCTTTTCTCGCTTATCTGGACGTCTCAGTTTGCTACATATTCATAACCTGATAAGAATCTCCAATCTATTAAAGCTTCGAATGCGAGACACTTTTTTTAAACCTCAATCAATGGAATAAGTGAAGAACATTTTGCAGGGAGGGTTTTCTCACATTACGGATAAAGAAACCCAATTTCGCATTCACGTTTTATTTAAGGAGATAAGAAACACGTCATCCTTAAAAAAATGTACTTAATTTTGCTTGCCCTAGTATTGTATTAAATCTTTTAAACATGTCGGTTATATGCTATGGAACTAATAATATTACATTTCCTGAGATTGCGTTTTTTTTACAGGCGGACTTAGTTTTTTCCTCGAGTAATGGTTATTGCAACGTTTTAATGTTGACGTTTTATGAACAAAATAGAAATAACATTTAAAGGTACAGTGTTTTTTTTACTTCTGCTTCTTTTTATTGTTACTTTCTGTTTTAAGAAGAGATTATTTTTGTGGTGCTCTTCAGTTAGATTTATATATTTTTTAAAACGATATTAAAATTACTACAAGTTTTTATAGAGGAATAGTAAAATTTATTTTTGTTTGTGAGGCAAAACTGCTTCTAGGCTATAATATTTTTAACTAGAACCTGGTAATGTACTTTTGGACACTTAATGGGATGCCTCGTGGTTTTTTACCTTTCAGAACCAATGTTAGGATCATTCAATGAATCATATTCTCAAGCATGCCATGGAAACCATTTCAACCTCATATCAATCCGAGGAGTAGGATACGTCAAAAATGAAGTTAACGTCATGTCAAAAAGGTACGTTCGTTAGTCTATCTATTTATAAGATGAAAATAAACTTTAAAGGTTTCTTTACGTGTTTTACTAACCATTCGACATTCACGTATCTACACCGAAGGGGTGGGGATTGAGAAATGTAGAATTTAAAGTAAAATGTAGTTCATTTTGTTTGGAGGGAGACTGTAATAACCATTTAATAAAAAGCTACATCCTGGATTCAAACCAGACCATTCTTACACCAAAAAGATATACCATGTGAGTTTCACCCTTTATCCCCCGTTCCCACAGATGCAGGGTTTAAGGCGTATTAAATAAAGCAATAATAGGATGAAAAGAAGGTTGTAGCTTTGAGCCCTCTTAACCTATTTCTCAAAACATGTAATAAATACTTGACACAGAAGTTGGCTAAGAAATAATTACAGTAGACCATTAAGTTGCTAACAGATATTTTTATGGAAGTATACAAACTTCTCCCCTCTGTGATTCATCTTCATCCTAATTGTGATCCTACACCCCTCCCCCCGTTGATCCTATTTTCTCTATTGTTACATCGTTTTCCCATTAGATAAAATGCTTTCTTTAAAAAAAATGTGATGTGATTAGTAGCCCAACATATACTTGCACAAATTTGGAATTTTTTTTATCAGACTTTTTGTAAAATCTCCTATTTGGACATTTTTAGAGGGTCTCTTGGTCATCCATCCACCCCTTAAATCCCTGCGTGAGTCCTCACTAATAGGTGGGGGGTGGATTGTGTTGACATATAGGGGTAGGGGGTGACATTGTTACAACACGTCAACAGGGGGTAGGGGGGTCTTATCAACTGCCAGGATCCTTTTCAAACACACCCTCCAATGTTTCAAGGTAGAATATAGATCATCTCACACGCACAACATAAACCAACTGTCGTCTATAATCAACGGTTTAAGGAGGGAGTGAAGGGCACGTGGGCTACGGAGAGACACTTTACAATGTTTATAGAAAAAACATTCTTTCGGCCAAAAGAAATCAAATACTCATCCAGTAGAAACATAAGAGCTTAAATTTCCTCACATGGTGACCTCAACATTTCTTGAGTATCGGTCGAGGGTGTCCTGGAACCTATGAACACTTGTTCTCTTCACTTAAAATTTTTCTCGTTTACTGCAGCTACTCTCGTAATGGATATTTAGGAATAAATTTAAACTCTATAGTTTTATTTTGGTAAAAAATATTCAAAAACACTTGCCTTTTCTTACGTCAATTACTTCCCTCCCCACCCCCCACCCCCCACACCTTAAGATTATCTTGTCATAATACACTCAGTTAATATAGTTTAGGTTGTGGTTTCTATTTTTTTTGTAATTGTTACATTCAGGTTAGACCAATGCTATTAAGAACATATTCAAAAGAATAGATATAGGAAAGAATAGAGGAAATGTATAATGTGATGTTACTTTTGCTTAAATATTTACTTAAAATATAATATTTACAACTCCTAAAGCTTCAAATATTAATTATATATTTGTTTACAATTGGAATATTAATGTATATATATAACCTACTTACCTTTATTTCATTGTAATACATTTTCTTTCTTTTTAATTCATGAAATGCCAACCTGCCATGTTTATTACTATTTTTGTAGGTGATTTTAACGCTATCTGCTCTAAAGAGCGGTGGATTTCGGAACTATTTCAATATTGTTTTATTTTGTTTCTGGATTATTATGCGCGACGTTTAAATAATTTCTTTCTCCGGGGCCAGAGATTTTTTTTTGATAAAACAAAATAACATATTTGGGTGATTGTTAAAAGTTTTTTCTTTTGGTGAGGAAGAAGGACTGAAAAAATATAAAAGAAGATTCAATTTGGGCCGGTTTTCAAAAGTGAATATTATATAGTGAATCATCAATTTTCGGCCATGCAAAAGCATGAAAAATAGGAGCTGATTTTCAGGAAAGGATTATTGGGAGTTTCATGTATAAATGATAAAGAACAAACTACAGAGAATAATAATACAGATTTACTACCAGAACATGAAATCGTCAGTCTACATATTTGGGTGAGATCAAGCTCATCATTATATTTATCGTGTTACTAGGAATTTGAAAAACCCTTTATTTGCCTTAGTCATTATAATTCAATGTGAAACTTATTATTATTATTAATTATTTTCCAAGTATTGCTTCACAATACTTTTATTAGTATTATAATTTAGGAGGCATGCCCTGTTAGGTAGGACTGGAATCTGGACTCGGAAAGAAACCACAATAATAACACCACACAATTATCAGTAATGTTTATTTTGTTTTGTTATATTTTAAGATTAGTTACATTGTAGATTCCGGTAATGTTCGTGAGCACACCCAGTGGTCCCGAGTGTAAAGGGGTGTCGTTGCCATGCCGGTTAGTTGAGCTGGAGTTATTTTGTTTTGTTATATTTATTCTCTTCTCCTGGATATTGGGAGTGGCGCCCAACGTACTCAATTAGTAAGTTAATTTTCATTATTCAAATTAATTGTGTTATTTATTATTCCTATTATAATAGGCACTAGAATGTAAAGGAGATAGGGAAAACGGACTAATAATTCACTTGTTGACGACTACCTCCAGGCCACTTATAGTCCAATTTTCATAGGAAGGCCCTTTAATAAAATGTGAAAATATTTTTTGCTGTCAAAATTGATAAAACTATACAATATTAATGTTATTTTTAAGGTATTGATAATATATATTAGAAGTAATATCTACAGATAACATTATTTGACGTATAAATAAGTGATAGATATAGTAGCTTTTCAAGTTGTCAGATAAGGCCCTTATCGTGAAAATATAATTGTTTTGAGATTCAAAACTAGACCTTACTGTTACCTAATTTGAGCCTAATAGTTTATACCGTATATTTATTTATCTTACATAGTTCTACTATTCTCTTGGGTTGTACACAAAGGCCCGTAGTCTAAGGCATCGGGCTCTCAAAGGATGTAAAGGTTTTTAAAGAAATGCGTCTGAGGTTTGAATAGGTTAACATGCCAGTTCTAACTTTCTATGGGTTTTTGTTTTAGGGCTACCAGCTAAGATGATCACGTTGCTGAAGATGTTGATCTTACGATGCATACAAAATTAAAAATATAAATAAATACCTTAGCCTTTACATTTCTTAGCCCAGGAGATACAAAGTAACCATAAAAATATACGTTACATTTATATTATTATTATTATTAATGTGTCCTTTTATACCCTGGAGTTTGAACTGCCTTTTTAAATGGGAGGAGAGCTATCTTTTAAAATGCAAGATATAATTAAATAAATATGTAGATCGTTACCTATGAAGTTTATATTTTGCCAAATAAACACATTTCACCTTATAATATGAATACGAAACAACAAAACTATACAAAAGATGACAGTATATAATATTCCGTAATTTATCTTTGGATTTCAAGAATATACTTCTATTGGTGATTAAGTTAGACAGAAAATGAACGGTGTTGTGCACCGCACAGAGTTTTTCTTTCTTTTAGCATAAGATACATTTGCTAAAAACAAGTAAGATTGGTAAAAGAAATATTTTTTTTTTTGTAGAAGCACTCCACCAAAGAGCATAAATTAAATAATAAATACTTTTAGAGAAACTTTGAGAAAAGCAGATCATAACTTTACAAAAACGAGGATAACAATAAATCTCACGTTACAAAGCCCCTCCGTAGTAAGTATATTGGTTTGTAACTCAAAACTATCTATATTAATAAAAGTTTAATGGTGTATATATCTGTATATCTGTACAGAAATTTTTAATAGCTCTCAATTGTCTAAAAAGCTGATAGTTGGTTAAATCAAGAGGTGAGCCAATTTACACAAACTTGAAATTTTATTAAAACAAAAAAAAAGTTATTTATTTAATAATTTTAATTAGTCGATATGTTATTTTCGTTTCTGACTGTCCATATGTTTACAATATCTGGGGTGGGTAGTGGGTGAAGGGGGAAGGAGGAAGAGAAAGTATAATTTCAAGGTGATGTACCCACATTTGCAGGGTTGAAAAATGTGAAACCATTCAGGAAATACACCTCAATACACCTTGCTAAGATTTGATACTCAGCCTTTGTTACTGGAGGAGCAGACTAGACGAGACTGTAAGCTTACACCAAACAGGGCGACCAGATGCCTTTGGTGCAAAGAAGGTCTAAGACGCCAAAAATGCAGGGCATTCAAGACGTTACCAAATAAAAGTTAAAAATGTACTCTACTTTGACCAATTCATTCCAAGCGTTTTATTCATAGTCATACTACACATTTTATTGTACCTTCAAGCATAGTTTTCAAATGAATTTATGAATTATGACACTGGCTGTGATTGGTTTCAGACGGCTTACACACATCCAATAGAAATCACAAATTTTATCACGTGGGCACCGCGTGGAAATTTACCTTATACAACGCACGGAGATTGCTCGTGATAACTGAAATTCCATCCGACGGTAGATTTTTTCAATGAGACAATTTGAGCGCAAATAACACCATCAAAATACAAATTTAATTATTTTATCGAAATGGAGGGCATTTTGGGCATTTTTAAAACTTCCTTCCGGACACCGAACATCAGTTTGAGCTGTAGGACATTTCCAGTAAAAGAAGGACGTCTATTCCTGCTGCACTGGAGCTAAGTTAGCTGTTAGACGTTATTGTTGAGTTAGGTTAAGTTAATTATTTTTAATGTTTCTTTGTCACTGCAGATTTTCCAAAAGTCTTGATTTTGCTTCGCGTCTTAATACACGTACACTTTCAATGAAGCTGGTAGGGTGGATAAGAGTAGGGTAGACTTTAAATAAATGTTGCTGCATTTGTGTGGTTGGAGAGGGGAAAATAAGTTTGAAAAAAACCCTTCAATATGGGAATCAAACGCCGATCATCCCTTAACGAGTTGACCAAACCAGGTGAGCTTGACATTTGGTTCATGTGCTCACCGATTTAGGTTTATTTATGTCAAGATAGTTTCTAAGACATTTGTTAAAATAGTTAGTCTTATTTTCACAAAAAGTAGGTTATTTGAAAACTTGGCTCATGTTGCCGCTATAGCGGGGAGGGAAAAATATTGTATTAACATTTTTAGCCTGTTTAATCAATAAGGTTAAAGGGGTGACCTGGTGGTTTAGGAGTAAGGTGTCAGACTTCTTTTCTGGGGGTTTGGGGTTCAATCCTTGGTCCCGGCACAGATTTATCTGATTGCCAAACCCTTCCTTCACCTCTGACAAGACGTGTATTAATCACAACTTGTGAATGTGTGGAATGCCAAGCCTCCACCATGGTTCGGATTCCACGTTAAGCTGTAGGCCCTCGATTTCATCTTTCAATCACCCTACCATTACGTATTAGCGTAGGTGCGTACAACCCGAACGGGTAGTAAGACGCGGTGCTAATAATAATAATAATAATAATAATAATAATAATAATAATAATAAGGTAAAGATAAATATTATGGTAATACATAAGGAAATAGTATTGGAGAATTTTATTAACTTCTTAGATTAACTTTTATAATTAATACTATCAAATAGGACTTATCTCTAGAATATCAAACCGAAGTGACTTTCAATTAGTGTTGCTGATAGAAATCAGGTCTCCTATGAAACTTAGTTTTTATGTTGAATGTTCTCCCTCCACAGCATCCAGTAGATAAACGGACACTAAATGGTTGGGCCATCTTGAGATCAGTTGAGCACTAGAGGAGACGCCATGCAGGCTTGAGGCTGGGGACGCCCTGCGTCTGGATTGTGTCACAGAGACAGTTCCAGGACGTCTCGACGCTCAATCTGCGTCACATCACTCCTCCTGATTTATCACGAGGGGAACAGAAGGAAGACGAGAAGAGGCAGAAGGAACAAAGCTAACCACGCTTGGGTTTCTAATGTGCCTTACGGTATACTTCAGAATAGTTCAACTAATGTTTCATACAAACAGGCCATTTTTCCTTCTTAGTTCAGTGGAGTATCGTTACAGGTTCTATTTTTAGCACCACGATATACTACACGTTTGTGGTGTGAGCACGTACTAGTTATGATAGTATGTAAGGGACGAGCAAGGGTAAATTTAGAGGAAGTGCACCGGAATTAACGCGGAGAGAGAGTTGAAAACCATTTAAGAAAAGTTACCCTCAGTACATCCGAATTGGATTTTAGCCCTTACCCCCCGTTATCGACAGTAGAGTCTATTGTGAGAGTGAAGCCTTAGGGCAAAGGTTTCCAGCTAACGGTCCATGATGCCAACCTCCATTTTTTTCTTTTAGCAAACCACGGAGTTTCTTAGAAAATAGATCGTAGTAACGTTTCTTTTGTTAGCTGATAAACGTAAAGTTTTGAATTGCTTGGAAGAAAGTGAAGCGTAAGATGTATCAATAATTGTATATTTTAGTCGTAAAATTAGTTTTGTATATAATTAAACACGTTTAAATTATAACCTCTTATTTTATTCACAATTAAATATCTGTTTTTAATTTTGCATAATTTGACAAACAAAAATTATTCGATTATGATGTGGCCCTCAGGAACTGTTCAAAAGTGGTCCTATAAAAGGAAAAAATGGGCCAGCTTGAGAAATGAGAAACACATTGAGTTAAATTCTTCACATCCTCTCTTTGTTTATAGTAGGATATGCTAGTTAAATCAAAGATGGAGGCTAGCGAGGATGTAGGCATTTTACTGAACTGACCCAGCCACAGCCTGGAGACAGTTGATGATGATTATGATGATTTAATCAAAGCTAAGCATTAACTTTATGATTACTATCTTACTAATTATCATTCCAATAATTTAATGTTTTGAAGAGATTGTTATTTTGTTCCAAAGCTTGAAAATATGATAAACTTTTAATAATTTTAAATAAATGTATATTTTATTAATTGTTAGACTAATCTCAACATAATCAACATGCATTTTAAGTTTCAAATGTTAAAATCTTAGTATTTTCAACTTAATACAATATTTATCCTGTATTTTGCCACTTGTTCACAAATACATGTTTCTACTTGTCTTCAAGTAATTGTTACTCTTACCAACCAATTATATGTTTGTTGACAGTCGCTGTGCGAGTGCTGATACATGCAGCCGAGTAATGGCTGATTGTGAGAGTGCCTTGCAGAATACATTCTGAATGTTTGAGTGTGGTGACAGACAAACTGGATCTTCATTTAAATGTCTCGATAACTAAGGTGATAGTTTTTTATAAGGCTCAAGAAACGATTGTCAGCTTAATATAAATGGAAAACTGTTAGAACAAGTGAATGATTTTGTGAATCTGGGCAGATTGTTCTGAATAAATGGAAAGATGGATGGCGAAACATATGACCGCTCCACGATGGTACTTCTGGTCCGATGTGTAGTACGTCAGGTGTTATCCATGGTGTGAGACACAGCTCTTATGACAATATCTTATTTCAGTGAGAACCCCATTCAACAGAGTCAAGTATTATTCTCACTGTAATTTCTCAGACTTGTTTTCCCTTGACGTTTAGAAACAGTCGCAGGTTTTTAAACTCCAGACAGTCTTCCCTTCTCTTAGCGTGCGAGTAATCCAGGTCTGCCCGTGACAAAGCGGCCCGCCACGTTCCGACATGCATCACGCGTGTGCCGGGTCTGTCCCCCCTTAATTGCCTTTTATTGAATTAAGGCGGGAATGTAGATGGCACCACCTGCAACCACTCACGTCCCTCCCTCGCTTCTACGTCCACTCAAATTTTCAACACATATTTCAAACTCTAATGCCCTCAATTTGTTTAATGGGTTAAATGAATTACTCTAAGTAGGGTATACATTTTCTTCCAACCAGACTGTGAACTATTTTTGCAACTAATGACTAGAGCTTCAAAAATAGTTTTTTAAGATACATTTAATTTTTTTAATCTAGCTTTTCGGTGCTATTTTGTGTTTATTCGAAATTACATGTTATCTGAGGTGTTTAAGTATTATTTACATATTGAGACAAGGTATACAAATCAAAAATTTATTATTGAAACCTTGTATATTTGCTTTAAAATTCTTTGCTAAGTTTGTGTGCATATTTCACAATTTTGTAGCCTTAAATTATCTTACACTACAAAAAAAAATACTAATCAAATTACAGAATGGTCAAGATTTCTACCTAATTATTTTAAATTTCGTGTTTATTTAAAGATATTTTTTTATATAAAAGCGGTGTTATGTCGCTTTACAAGAAGATTTCGTATAACAAGACAATTTTATTTTATTTCGTTTTTCAAAAACATTGTAAATCATATTTAAAAGCTATCAAAGGAAAAAGACTTGATTCCATCTTTGTTTGGCGCTTTTCGCTTTATCGCGTCTCACCATTTTTACGGGGCTCTACAGTGACTGACTGGGTGGTGACCTGGCGGTCTAGGGGTAAGGTGTCAGACTTCTGTGCTGGCGGCCGGGGTTCAATCCTCGGTCCCGGCACAGATTTATCTGATTACCAAACCCTTCCTTCACCTTTGACAAGACATCTTGTGAATGTGGGGAATGTCAGGCCTCCACCGTGGTTCGGATTCCACGTTAAACTGTAGGTCCTTCATTTCATCTCACAATCCCCCTACCATTACACATTAGCGTAAGTGCGTATAACCCGAACGGTTAGTAAGACGCGGTGCTAATAATAATAATAATAATAATAATAATAATAATAATAATAATAATAATAATAATACATTGACTGACAATGGCACGGTAAATCACACAAACACGAACATATTTATTTTAACTGAATAAAACCTAACTTTTCAGGTTTGCCTACTTAACTAAAAGATTTGATTCAGGGAGAAGGAAAAACCATTTAGGGAAAACACGCGTATTGGGTTTGATCCCTTATCTCCCCGTTAGTTGTTAATTACATCCACAGTAGCTCGGATACATGGTGTAAAAATGTTATACGTGGAGCAACTAACCCTAATGTACTCGACTGAGACGCGAACCTTGACCTCTCCATCATAGACCACTCAGTCAATTGTGAAAGTGACACTTTAAACTTAGTCGAAGTAGTAATATGAGAAGTATAACTGAAAGGAAGTGCACTCACATTTTCATAGAGGAAGTGGGGGTGAAAACGAAAGCAAAAATCGTGTGTTGCAAAAAAAAAATCTAATACATCCGACTTCCCCAGTGACGTATTAGACAACCTGACCACCGCTAGATATAAACCATAGATACAATAATAACGAGGAACAAAGTACCAAACATATTGTTCCTTGGATTGAAACGGTCACAAAATCTATAGTTTTTAAAACGCGAAATATTTAAGAAAGCATATTTTGTTTCCTAAAATTAAATTTTACACATCTTGTTTATGACTGTAGCTTGTACGTTATAATATTCAATGATACACGGTTATATAAACACATTAGTTACCCTCATTCCTGGCAGTGGTTTCAAACACGTACAGAACATTCTTTAAACATTTAATTGCAACTTAATTCAAGCTAATATATATTTAAAAAAAATTAGAACCAAGTCGTACAACCCTTCCGGGTTATACGCTTAAGTACTAGTTACGCTAATGGACTAGGAATTGGGAAGGTTGAATTTAGAGGAAATGAACCCGCTTTTACGTGGAGGGAGAGTGGAAAACCATTTAGGAACCCCTCCCCCCCCCCAGTTCACCCGATCGAGATTCAAACCTCGATCTCCCTGTCCTCAGCAGCCAAGCTCAATATTAAACTAGCGCGTTAGCCAATTACGCCACCGAGGTGGGTAATATAATCTTAACAAAACGATAAAGTAGACATTTTAATTTTAACTAATGGAAATTCTTTGCTTTCGGTTATGTTGCCAATTTATAAAAATGTTGATTTCATATTTGGACATCTAGAACACTTATGTTATATTTTGCAGTTTTATATATCTTTTTTTAAAGCAACTGTTATAATTAGTCATTTCAACATAAGTAATTTGACATCTCACCTGCTGTCAAGAAATTTAAAAATCAGAATATAAAAAACAATAGTTTTACCGGTTGTTCTCTTTGGGTATAAGACGTGTTCTCTTAGTTTTCATGACGAAAAGAGATTTAGAGGGTAGAAAACAAAGTTCTTAGGAAGATATTTGGTCCAAAAAGGTATGAAGAGACTGGGGCGTGGAAGAGGTTACATAATGATGAGTTATATACCTTGTATTCATCACAACATTGCTAGGATGATGAAGTCTCGTAGATCACAGTGGGCAGGTCATACAGTGTGAGTTGTAGATTCTAGAACCTTGTTCAGGTTACTGACTGGCAAGTCTTATCGAGTGTATCATATCATTATGTAAGTACGTAGCAATTACGATTGTGACAGCCAAACACTTATAGTGATCACTAATATAAATTATTATTATTATTATTATTATTATTATTATTATTAGCACCGCGTCTTACTACACGTTCGGGTTATACGCACTTACGCTAATGTG
>CABFVX010003166.1:0-55998 GCA_902151425.1 Timema shepardi
TAAAGACAGACGTATGGCATCACGAAAACTACTTTTTTTATTTTCAGGGTGTCATGAAATGTCGACATTTATCAAAATCTTGAGTTTGAATTTTTTGAAGATCACAATAATTTCACACCAAAGTAAAAAGCAGTATCTGTCACATTTAAATTATTTAAATAAAAGCGTTTGCTAGGGTCCTTATGGGGTTTGAGATATAAAAGTTTTTCTCTTAGGAAATTCGTTTTTTACTCTCTGTACTCTTCATGTGGCAAACAACCCAAGTAAACCTGATCAAGATTCGAAACTCGAGCTCCCCCGTCTCACGCAATTCCCTCTTATTGCGAGCCCAAAATTCTTATATAGTCAGTTCTCATTTCACTATAGTTTTCATGTTAGGTTATTAATTGCGCAACCGTAAATATTGGCGTCCGCCGGTTATTAAAACCTTCCAGTAGCGATTATTTGTATCCCATGTGGGTCAATATTTGCGCTAGGAATTAACAAGTTTTGCGAGCGGTTTAACCCCTACGTGTTTGTGGAAGGCTTGCTGTGTATGTGTAGTACTAGGCCATACGACCATGGGGGCTGGATTAGGTCGTTAAATCCGGTAACATACGTTACACATTTTAATATTGTGTCCCGCTATTTTGGCGAGGGGTGGATTTAAATATTTAGCATATCAGCATTGGAGCGTATGATACTAGTGCTTCCTATAAGCTAATGGCGCGAATATTGACTTGGTTAACGTTTCATAATATTAGTCATGTACAAACCTCTCACACTTTTTGTATGAAACGGTGTTTCGTTCCCTGATTATGTTTAGATTACAAAACTGTATTGTGTGAACAAACCCACTCGCTAGATTAAAAGTTAGTCGCCTGATATTTATGAATATAGATGAATTCAATTTTAATAAGTCCTTTATGAATTTTAAATTATTACACGTTGTCTTAAACTTAACTTATAAATGTACTATTCAAGAACACGGACCAGAGCAAAGTGAATGATGAACCAAAAGTATTGTACATAGAGAAATAATGTTAAAACGTTAATTTTTTTTAAAAAAAGTACTTAGCTAGGATTTGAACGAAAGCTACCTGCTTAAAAATCAAACACGTTTATGCTGGTATAGCTCATCTACTTATAGCGTGAACAAAATTCCACTTTATGAATATTTATTTAATTTTACAACTATTTAAATCTATTGAAGAAAGCAACGATAAAAAATTAATTAAATGAAAGGCGAATACTAGGAGGTGAATGATTATAACTATGGACATGAGCCGTATCTCGATTATAAACGAATACATTTAAAAATGACACCTGAACACTGATATCAAACCCAAAGTGTCCCGGGTTTGATTCCCATCTTTATGTGTAATTTTTTTTATATATTCGATTATTTAAAACTAGTTTTATTGAAGTTAATAATCGATAAAATACACTGTACTTTTAAATGATGTGTTAAATCAAAAGGGTGCAGAAATACATGTTAACAAACTAGTTAATAAAAAAAATAGGATATTTATAATTATAGGGTTAATCTATAACACAAACTTACCTCATAAAATGTTCAAGAACATAAATTATCTTAAACACGTAAGAATAATCAGCACCTATTACTTTCAGTGGCAAAGTAATGCCAGCAGTTTTCAAAGTGTGGCATTCTTTTAAAAAAAATCATAAATAAACGCGTTTTAATGTATGTCCAGATAGTTAGCTACATATCTACATGGTAGGAATGAGGAAGGTGGTATTAAAAGGAAATGTACCATGATTTGCGTGGAGATAAAAAAAACTCACTACCTCCATATAGGATTTGAACCCCAACATTCTCATCACAATATAACAGGATAAGAAGAGTACTTGACACTTACTACCTACATTCTCAGGTTAAACGCATATGTACTAATTATTCTAATGAAGAAGGTTGCACTTAGGAGAAATGTTTCTGCATTTGCGTGGAAAGGGAGAGCGTAAAATCATTTAGAAGGAAAAACCCCTCCTTTCACCCGACCTGAATTCGAACCCCAATATCCCTGTATCGGTAGTAGTCTCTATTGCGAGAGTGATGACTTAGACCATGCGGCCAATGAAGTGGATGATGTTACTTTTTAGTGTTCTTTTATTTACCACCGAGACATTGTTGTTAAATTGGTGAACGCGCAAAACATGTTTCTACTTATTTATTGCCCTAGAAGGTGGCCGAGTGGACTAAAGTTATATTAGTTCGCTGTGTTTGGGGTGAAATTGGTCTGGTGTATACAGTCTTGTTATGGTATGCTCTATACAAGGCTGTAAGGTTTTTTGGCTAAAAGGATGAATTTATTATACCATATGTATATGCTACGGGTAAAGTTCAAGCTTGAATAAAGTCGATATTATCCAGATAAAGTTGAAATTATCTAAAATACGTGGATAATATTAAATAAGAGGTGATTAAAATAATGTTTTTCGAAGTTTAGCCGGTATATTGACATCATCCACCTGCACTTGAATAGTGTCAAAATTTTAGGGTTGAGGTTAGGCTATCTAGGCTAGGTTATATTAGGATATTTTAGGCTATTTTGGTTTAGTTTAGGTTGGTGGAAAATATAGAATTATAATGAGGCATTTCGAATGTTTGGTTGATTAGTTTAGGTTAGTGGAAAAGAAATAATCATAATGAGGCATTTTGAATGTTAGTGCATTGCTATGATTCAATTTCAGAGATTGAAATGACGTTCAAAAATATAATCTGTATTCTCACATGCTTAGTTTTGACAAATAGTATTCAACGTTATCCAAGTCTTGCAGGCTAATGTCGAGATTATCCGAATAAGGAAGACAATGAGATAAATTACTTTACATTTCTGACTTTATCCCCCGGTTAATCTCGACATTATCCAGATTTCGCACACTACCACTAACATATATCTTGGTTTGCCATACATGGAGGTGTATTAGTTTTATGTGCATAAGGCTTTATTGCCTACTACCTTAAAACATACATTGGTGAACTTAAGTATAAGTTGTACTGATTGGCTTAACATTGAGATGTATTACTGCGCTCTATTCAGTACATTATTGAAACGTTTATTGGTACAATGTAAATACTTTTATTGGTTAGTAATTTCATAGAAGGTTATATTGGATATTTGTAAATTATTTAATGTGTCACCGTATATAAGGTTGTATTGGCTAGTTGTCTATTATGTTCAATTTTTTGTGATAAATGCTGGAATTGTATTAAATTAAATTGGGTGCGTTGGATTTAAGGTGGTATTTGATAGCTCTACACTATACAATCACAGTTAAACTTTAAGTGATGCAGTTCATTTATATTAGTTAAATTCCCAAAAGTTCTTACTATTTAACCAAACGAACTATATTATCTCTATTAACTCTAATATACAACCTATTTATTATACATGGTTTCCAAAGATCCTAGAGAGGAATAAACTGGCTTTTCATTTTGTGAGTCTTTTTTTCAAACTTCATCCCCAGTGATACAAAAATTAATACTTAATTTATAAATAAAGAAACAAGGATAGATTAAAAGTAATGAGTTACATCAGTAGCTTTCAAGAACTTGAATTATGAAAACCAAGAAGATTGAGTTTCAGATATTATATGGTTTTGATAAGATGTTTAATTGGTCATATTACCATAGAGTAGAAGGTTGTGCCACTGGGTATTCTCAACAATTATAAAACTGCAAAGGGATGTTTATTTATTTTTTATTGAAACTGTCTGGTTCAGGTAATTATGTATTATGATGGGAAAAGTCTAGTATACTCCATATAGTTTCTATTTAAAATATAATTTTAAATTATGAAGTCACAAATACAATTTTATGTTTTTGTGCGTTTGTTTCTTACCCCCTTTTTTAAAATTATATTTTTTTGAATCTGTTATAGAAATTAATTGTTGAAAACTATGGATTATGATTTAGAATATTAATCAATTATTATAGTCTCAGAGCTATTTATTATAGAACAGCTAATTTCATTGCTATTGTTCTCATTCTTTGACGATGTTATAATTTATATATGTAATCTATCACTCACTCTTTAATACAATAGGGCGACCTTGTGGTCTAGGTTTAAGGTGTCGGACTTCTGTGCTGGGGTGCGGGGTTCAAACCTTGGTCCCGGCACAGATTTAGCTGATTACCAAAACCTTCCTTCACCTGTGACAAGACGTGTATTAATCACAACTTGTGAATGTGGGGAATGCCAGAACTCCACCGTGGTTCGAATCCCACGTTAAGCTGTAGGTCCTCCAGTTAATCTCACAACCACCCTACCATTACACATTAGCGTAAGTGCGTATAACCTGAACGGGTAGTAAGACGCGGTGCTATTAATAATAATAATAATATTAATAATAATTTAATACAATAAACTAAGATTTGAATGCAGTCGACTCCCAACTATCCAGGACAATGAAATGAAAAGGGGGTTTGGAATAGCAAAAATAAATAAATAGTGGAAAACTATACATAACAATTATTGTGATCTCTATTTACATAACCTTATTTGACAAGGGTGTAAGCAGCTTCGAGATCTCAAGGTGTCAAAAGCCAAACCTCTTTCAATTTAACTTCGACACGGCCAAAAACCTTCGCATCTTTTAAACATTTCGGTATTATAGTAATAACGTCGATATACAGTTTTACTAAAAAAATATATTTAAGCACCACGTTTTACTACGCATATGTCCTAATTACGCTAATGTGTTAGGTAGGAATAAGTTTTAATTTATAGGAGGTTTACCAGCATTCGCGTGGAGGAAGAGTGGAAAACCGTTTAGTAAAAGTCGCCCTCAATACACCTTA
This sequence comes from Timema shepardi, assembly GCA_902151425.1. Classification (NCBI taxonomy): domain Eukaryota; kingdom Metazoa; phylum Arthropoda; class Insecta; order Phasmatodea; family Timematidae; genus Timema; species Timema shepardi. The sequence goes on from CABFVX010003166.1 coordinate 4,802, forward strand.
CCAGGATTTGAATCCCAATCTCCCTGACAAGGGCAGTCTAGTCTATTGAGAGAGTGATGCCTTAAACTAGTGGTATTCAACTTTTTTTTCACGTACTCCTAGATATAATTTATCTTCAACTTTGTACCCCAAAGTTATTTATACGTAATGCAAGCTATACAGACTCTACGATTTAAAATAGATTAGATCCAAAATAATGTATTAAATATTAAATTTTAAACGATAAATGCTTAGTATATTACATTTTACTTACCCCCTAAAATGTTTTCGCTTACCCCTGGAGCTGCGCGTAGATACCGCTTATTTAGACTACTCAACCATTGATGCGGGTCGGGTCTCCATTTGGTAAGTATTTTATTAAGCAAAGTTTATTTTGGATGACTTTGTCTCCACGACACATACAATCGTACCTGGAGTCTATTTCGAAAGGGAACGCGAGTTGAGGTCCGTATTTTGTTCGATTTTTATGGCAAAAACATTCTTAGGACAAAATAAATTTAAAAAATACTCCAGGATCTCCATTTATATTTTTCATTTATTTTGTCCAAAATATGTTCTTGTCAGAAAAAAATGTAACCTATCTCGTGTTCCGTTTCATTTCACCTTCAAATTGAATAATACAATCCGTAGTCTAACGCACTACTCTCATGTTGAACTAGACTGCCGAAGACGGGGTTCGATCCCGGTCGGGTACACTGAGGTTGGTTTTCCTAAATAATTCACACTCTCCTTAAACGAAAATGTGGGTGCACTTCAACTGAATTAAAACTTCTTAATCCTTAAGGTATTAGCTTAATTAGTACATAGGCGTGTAACCCATATACATATTTATAATCCAACTTTGAGCAAACTACGGCTCGCGAGGTCGATTTGCGCGGACCACACACAAACTTAAAACTTTCGTGATTTTATTACTAAAAATGACAAATTAAATATATAAATAGTACGTGTTGTTGAACATGTGAACAAAGGAACCAAATCGTTTATAATGTTACATTTATATGAGCATAAGCTTGTGTGTACGGTAATTAAAGTAGTTAAATTACTATAAAATGTATTTTTGTGTGAAAATAAAGTTCATTATTTAGTAGATTTAGATTTTTGTCACATGCGATCCACAAGAGACCCTACAGAGGCTAATGTGGCCCTCGGGGAGAAAAGTTTGCCCGTCAAGGTAAGCTTTATTTCACAGGTTGCCAGACATGAATATTAACTTGATTGTAAACTTCGAAGGTCCGCCGTCTAGCCCTTGTTTGTTTGCATAGAGTTTTTTTTTCTTCTTCCACCAAATCCGCTGTTGACTCGTGATATTACTTGCTAGCAAGGCAATTAGTCAGTCAAGTAACATCCGGCAGACCTATTGTTGTAGGTATAGAAGACAAATAAACACCAATATAACCTTATATAATAACATTATGAACACCCCTCCAAACATCCGGCGTGAGTAAGTTAGGTAAACATCTTCTCCCCTACCTCCCCTTCCTCTCTGACAAGTTCATTGGATTGAGATATGTAGCAATGAGATATATTTTATAATTACGTTCAACACCTTAATTATCAATGGTTGTGTGTAGGTGGCCTGGCCACTGATTCTTACCCGGGTTTATTACCACAATTTTCCTCCCAAGCCACAATGGGCAATGCGAGCCTAACCTAAGTTTTCTCCACCTCTCACTAAGAACTAATTGTATCTCTGATATAGGCTATTGTATATAAAAGCTAACGTTCATCTGAATGGCTCAAACTGTACTGAATTTTACTGGTGATTTATTGTATTAAGTGCCCAATTGACCGGGTTAAAATTCTTTCTAGTTGAGTCGAATGTATTATTATTATTACTATTACCACCACGTCTTACTACCCATTCAGGTTGTACGCACTCACGCTAATGTGTAATGGTAGGGTGATTGTGAGATGAAACGAAGGACCTACAGTTTAACGTGGAATCCGAACCACGGTGGAGGCCTAGCATTCCACACATTCACAAGTTGTGATTAATACACGTCTCGTCAGAGGTGAAGGAAGGGTTTGCCAATCAGATAAATCTGTGCTGAGACCGAAGATTGAAACCCGGACCCCAACACAGGAGTCCGACACCTTACCCCTAGACCGTCAGGTTGCCTGAGTCGAATGTACCCGATCCATAAATCTCTCACATGAAAACCACCAAATCCACCATTGCTCTACTGGCTTAATATAAGAGATAGGAATAAGTATGTGCGTGGATATAGGAAGGTGAGCCTCACCTCAATAAATAACGCGTGGAAAAACGCGCCCCGATTCACGTGACCAAAGCTTCGAACCTAAACCTCCACGCCACAAGTAATCCAGCACATTGGGAGACCAACGCCTTAGATTACGTTACCAGTGTTGTGGGTATGACAATATGTCATCACGTTGATGGTGTCTGGATTTCCCTTTCTGACCATAAGTTATATAATCTCTCAACACCATAGATACATTTTACCATGCCCTCAAACGAATCTGGGGTCCTTTGTCAAATGTCTAAGTACTTAACATATTTGTCTAAAATAATAACTACCAAAATCACATCAGTAGGCGTGCGGACAAAATTGTCAGGACCATCTAGTGTGATTTGACGTGGACGGGAATAATGGGATTCAAATCCCAGCCGTGTAACACTGAGCTGTTTTTTAATAAGTAGTTTCCTCTCGTCTTCCCCGAAAATGCGGGTATTTTCTTCTATAAGGATTGCCTTCCTCACATCTACCCGATTAGAGTAGATTTGTGAGTATCCCGGGTGGGCAGTAGGATAAATAGTGTTAAACAAATAATAATTATGTTGGCACTACTTGAAATTGAATAAAGGCCCCTCATGGATATCGATACGATGTACCAAGTAAACAAACAAAAAATAAATCACCTTAACGTGTCATATTTTAACTTACGCAGTTTAATCAGTACTCCGCCTCTTTCACGTGCACAGCGCTCCACAGGGCCCCACCCATACTTGTCCCGCTAATTACTGGATTAATGTACGCATTCATTTTGTGCCGGTTTTAGTTATTGCAGGTAATGGTAGCATTGCTGAACTGATTAATGTCCTTACCCTTATTAGATATTAACCACCTTCCTGAAATCACGTAGTGTCATGCCAAGTGTACTAAGCGTGGTTTTCCCAAATTAATTTCCACCCACTCCCAACGAAACTGCAGGTACACCTCCTCTAAATTCAATCTTCCTCGTCCCTAACATATTATCGTAATGAGCATGTGTGCGAGTGACCCCAAAGATTAGTAAGACTCGGTACTTTTTTTAAAGGTCTTGAGGTATTAGACGTGTATTTTTTTTAAACGAAGATTATATCGGCACACGACTTACAAACTTAATCTTGAACAGTGTGTGTAGATAAACCCTTGAAATTATAGTAGTGCATTTTCCTCGTAACAACCTCAAATTTAACTAAATTCCCACAAACATGAGACTGAACCCTCTTTTCACTTTATATAAGAAATAGGTTTACATTTAATTTAAAAAATACTGAGGTGAGTTAAACGCTAATTAAGATAAATATATTTTTTGTTATTACTGATTGTGTTGTCAGTTCCTAGAGCTACCAAATTCATAGAATAAATTTGTTCAATTCTTCATGAATGTAAAACACAATCCTGTTTTAATATGAAACTATCAACCAAGGGAATGTAAAGAAAAGGAAGATAACAATAGGATCAGGAAAGGCAGGCGTGGAGAGAATCAGAGAAAGAGAGAGAGGTAAAAGAAATGGCAGCCGAACAAAGCGAGTGAAAAGTTAGGTAGGTAATGAAAGTAACGGGTGCAGACGTAATGAACATACTCAACATAGTTGATTCGAACCGTGCCTCTCGCGCGCGCCTTCAATAAGCCCCTTTCACCCCCTTCATCCCCAGAACCACCCCGACCCGATTCAGCGAAAGAATCTTTCTCGCGATGAAACTAGAAGAGCTGAAAACTTTTCAATACTCCTTTCATCCCTTAAGGGACCCTAAATCTGTTCTAATCCATTCTTTCCTCTGACTAAAAATTGGGGAGGGGAAGCTGGGCTTATAGAAGACTGCGTAGGATCTGTCCATAGCCTAAAAATGTATTCAGTGGATATACTAAACAGTTTTTTGTATTTATTTGAAGGAGTTCCATTTTAAAAGACCACTCCATGGCTGATTAACCGGGAAATTATATGCACTATTACGTTCTAACCAAAAATGGCATGATAGCCTAATGCTATTTTATGTATTCTTCGAATCTAACATCATCATGGGGGGGAAGGAAATTGTTTTTATTTTTATTTTAAATATTAAATGGTTAATTTCCAATGTCTGGGGATATTAAAATAATTTCCCTTATTTTTTTTAATTTCCATTGTTGATTATTGAAAACTAGAACCACAGAAAACTTCTCTACGATGACATGCCTGGTAATAGCTTTATTAAAGTACAAGTTTCATAAGAAGGGCTATATTTGACTGCTAGAAAAGCTTCTAGATTTACTTTCAATTTTACATACGTCAAGCCATGTGATCTGTGGCTGTGAATTTTGAGAGATACTGTCAATGATTTTAATATAACACTTAAAATATAGTAGTATGTCATCAATTTTAACAGTAAAAATATAAATGTATTGTTTTAAAGATCCTTCCTATGAAAATTGAACTGTGTCAAGCTACATTATCCTTAAGGAACTCTTTCAGCACCATCCGATGGTTTTCTTATTTCTTGATATATTTACTATTTAAAATAAAATAAGGAAAATTGAATACGTATAACTGTTCTGATTTTCTATGTAAAATACTATCAATGTTCGATTTAATGTACTAAAGTTTCGTTTTTTACTTTGAAATGGGAAGATTAAGCTCATCTGTTTAAATCCGCTCCTAAGGGGGTGTAATCGAATGAGGATTTTTAATAATAATTCTATTTAAAGGTAAAACAGGGACTACTGACCAAACAGTTGAGAATAGTGTTGCTTGGTTGACCAAAGGCGTAGAAAGCTCAATGGCTTGACCAAAGTCTTGCCAAAATATGTTGTTTAATATTATCAGTAAGTAATAATCGTTCCATCTGGCTCAGAAATATGGGTGCCATTGACACCCCCGATGACCACCAACCCCTCGCATCCGTTCCCCCTCACCACTACCACCCTTGCCCTGTCTCCATTTCTTAAAAAGCTACTTTAAAATGTTTAAAGAATACACCTCTTTTGTATAGTGTATATTATATAACACAAATATTAGTTATGTTTTTTTAAAACAGACAATATTAATTTTAACTATACTCAAGTAAGTATTGAAAGAATAAGATTACGTTGGCTATATGGCGAGGACTGCAAAGAGTGTCAGGGACAGCTGCTCTGCCTTCTGCCTACTGCGAGTCAATGTGACCCAACCCCAGTACAATTTTGACTTTATCCCCTCCTCCCCCTTTTTTTACAAACAAATTGTTTATTGTTTAAGGTAATAACTACAATGAATAGAAAAGTGTACAATTGAGATTTTTAAGTCTAGAACACTAATAATTATATGAACTTAAGATTAATATTACGAAGATTGAAAATTCCAACTTTAATATTTCAATGGGAAACGTTACAACCTTTATGTGAACATTTACTGTCATATTTTCTACTTTCTTATTTGAAAAGAGTCGAGCTAACACCCATCCCTCAAGCTCTCCGAAGAAAGCAATCGTGTTGTATATGCTTAAACACTGAGACAATTTATCAAGATGGTCTGATTTAATGCCGCTGTTATTTTTAGTTTAATCACTCCTTTGATTTTTTAAGTTTTTTTTAACAAACTGAATAATCTTTTATTTTTTAAGTATGCCAAAATAATCAAACACAGCTACCAAAAATAGTTTGATTTAATATATCATTGTTTTTAGTTTAGTCACTTATAAGATTTTTGTGATAAAATGTATTGTAAGTATGATGTATGAGTAGCGATTAAATGTCGTTTAAATATGATGCATGGTCCAATCAATGAACAACGATTGAATGTATTATTGAATGTAGTTCTGATAAATGTAGAATAATTAATGTAGAGCTCTAGATTAGGAGGTAAAGGTTGGCAAGAGGGGATGTCTGAGAGAGGGTGTGTATTTTCAAAGGTTTACAAGAGTATATCTGGTCAAGCATACCAAGTTAACGTCTCTGTTGTGCATTCGGTCAACAGTAGGTGTTGAATGAGTTTGTCATCCCTGGTAAAACCTGATCCAAGGTACGGGGAGGGTTCTTTATACGATGAAGAGGTGTGGTAGCGATTAGAAAGTACGCAAAACAGACAATATTAATTTTAACTATACTCAAGTAAGTATTGAAAGAATAAGATTACGTTGGCTATATGGCGAGGACTGCAAAGAGTGTCAGGGACAGCTGCTCTGCCTTCTGCCTACTGCGAGTCAATGTGACCCAACCCCAGTACAATTTTGACTTTATCCCCTCCTCCCCCTTTTTTTACAAACAAATTGTTTATTGTTTAAGGTAATAACTACAATGAATAGAAAAGTGTACAATTGAGATTTTTAAGTCTAGAACACTAATAATTATATGAACTTAAGATTAATATTACGAAGATTGAAAATTCCAACTTTAATATTTCAATGGGAAACGTTACAACCTTTATGTGAACATTTACTGTCATATTTTCTACTTTCTTATTTGAAAAGAGTCGAGCTAACACCCATCCCTCAAGCTCTCCGAAGAAAGCAATCGTGTTGTATATGCTTAAACACTGAGACAATTTATCAAGATGGTCTGATTTAATGCCGCTGTTATTTTTAGTTTAATCACTCCTTTGATTTTTTAAGTTTTTTTTAACAAACTGAATAATCTTTTATTTTTTAAGTATGCCAAAATAATCAAACACAGCTACCAAAAATAGTTTGATTTAATATATCATTGTTTTTAGTTTAGTCACTTATAAGATTTTTGTGATAAAATGTATTGTAAGTATGATGTATGAGTAGCGATTAAATGTCGTTTAAATATGATGCATGGTCCAATCAATGAACAACGATTGAATGTATTATTGAATGTAGTTCTGATAAATGTAGAATAATTAATGTAGAGCTCTAGATTAGGAGGTAAAGGTTGGCAAGAGGGGATGTCTGAGAGAGGGTGTGTATTTTCAAAGGTTTACAAGAGTATATCTGGTCAAGCATACCAAGTTAACGTCTCTGTTGTGCATTCGGTCAACAGTAGGTGTTGAATGAGTTTGTCATCCCTGGTAAAACCTGATCCAAGGTACGGGGAGGGTTCTTTATACGATGAAGAGGTGTGGTAGCGATTAGAAAGTACGCTCACGTATGGGAAGATTATACAATATGTATCAGCATCATATTCAAGGATGAAAAAGGTAACGTTTAATGCAGTATAGTTATTAAGTATGAGCCTTTTAGTATTTAAGGGAATGAGAATTTCCCGTTATGGGTTTAGTTGGTTATAGTTGCAACGCTATCAGGCCAGTTGGTACATGCAAGACCTTCAGGGAGAGGGAAGGGTTAGGAAGGGCAAGGTATTTTTGGTTACACCTCATTTTCCTATACCCTAGGATGCATACAATAACAATACTATGTTACTACTACGGTACGCTACTATAATATTTTACTTTTTTCGGGTAGAGGGGAGGAGAATTTGGGTGAATTGGACGCGGGAGGGGGGAAAGGTTTCAGGAGTTTGAGGAAGTTTGAGGGAAGAGAATACCAATACCATTCGTTCTGGGTGTGGAGTGTAGTAGAGTTGAGGGTGGGGTGGGGTGAGAGGGGAGCCATCCTATTTGTAATAATGAGGAGGTATGGAGGAGATGTTAATGCTGTAGTGAAGTGATAGTTGTATAAGGGGATTTAACGTTATGGGTTCACGTAGTCTAGCAGCGTGAGGGTGGAAGGTAGGATATTTGGGATGGAGAGGTGGTTGGAAGATGGTTGGCTTTGGAGGGGAGTTTACTATTATGGGTCACGAGGTTGGAAGCCCGGATTCTAAATTTTGAGGTGAAAAGGAGAGTTGCATCACCATTAGTAGAGAAATTACTGTTCTGGGTGTAATGTGCGGAGGGTAGTGGTGTAGGAGTAGTGTTAAAGGGAGAAAGGGATGGGGAAATAGAATGAGGTGGGGGAAGGTGTGGGGCGTCAATGGTGGCCATCTTTCTGAGCCAGATGGGGCTATTATTACATACTACTATTATCCATGCTAGAAAACGTACCCTATTTCGGGCTTTCGCTCAAGTTGTCAGTTACAGGCTTAGTTATACCATAAGTCCTAGGAAATACATAGTAGTCCAGGATACAGCCTTATCTCCACTGTGGAGATACCGATGTTTCCCATTCCTTTTTTTCCCTTTCTTTTCTGTATTTTGCACCGTGTTGTACTACGCGTCCAGGCTATCACTTAAATACACTAATAGAGTGGAAATGACAAGGGTATAACTTAGAGAATATTTACCCGCATTTAAGTGTAGTAGGAGTGTTAAATCAATCATAATAAAATGCTCTAAGTAAAAACAGATCTTCCTATAGTCGTTAAACCAGACTATACAATCCTGACGTTTATTCCACTTGCACACCAATGCAGGTGTCCTGTTATTTGTTTTGGAACGAAAGCTTTGAGCCTCCTGTTGCATTTTAAAAAAATTAGAAGTCAATGTATAGAAACATCCAAGAGCCTAGAAATGACAGATTTAAGCTAAAGATCGTCTGCGGTGATCGCACACTTGTAATAGATTTTCAAGGGATAACTTTATTTAAGGCTTAATTTTATCATTACATTTTTTTTAGCTAAGAATTCTATGAAACAACATTGAATAGAATAATTCCCAGGCCAGAATCATTAAAAGTTACTTGATTACTATATAGCTCTTGTGTTATTTAGTGAGTATCAATTATTATTTTTTTAAACTGTAATATAACACAATCCATTGTATCAGTGTATGGTGCGTGGATCCAGGGCCACTTAGAAGTGGAAAAGGTGGTGGGGGTGGGCAATGGTTATGAGGTAGTTTACCCGAAGTATTCGTTTCCTGGAGGGTCCCAAACGCCCAAACATAGTTTACAGCGTGAATTTAATTTTTTTCACCGGTTTTCTAAATCCATTTCTTATAATTCGGTCAGCTTTTGAAAGATAGCTTTTATAACATTTTTTAATGTATTGAAGCCTACATTACTTTGATGGGTTCATCCATGGTACTGCTTATAATAGGTTTTTTTTGTAGTTAGTCAATAGAATACTGCTGATAATTTTAATGGCAAATGGAATGTACACTGCTAAGCTATTATATTAATCAAAACTAATAAAAGACATAAAGTGAGTTTATTATGGTGTGTGGTGTTGCCCCAACCCCTTCTGAATCCTGTGGGAGTTCTCGCGTATAGCACCCAACTTCATATTGTAGATAAGACTCTATACACTACAAATGTTATCAGCGAGGAACCACGCATCCTGTTACGTTGCACGGTGACCCCTGACAATTGTCTTGAAGAGAAGCTCTAGATCCTGTCTTGTCTTGGAGGATCCTCTGTAGCGATGGTTAATCTCCTTGAATCCTCTCTCCCATCCCACCCTCAATTAGTCCTCATTTCCTTCCCCCTACTCACTGCCATGGTCCAATCATCAGACAGACAGTCCAGGGCTGTCTGCTTCGTACATTGTTTGGTCCTGAACCGTGCCCCTTTGTGCCACCAAGACAACAGTTGTCTTCATTTTGTGATGCGAAATGCTGAGCTTTGCTTCAATCGATTAAGAGAACTAGAAGATTTGGCCGGTATTAACCCATGTTTGAATTAATACTTATAGGTCTGGTAAAACGATATCATATTGTTAGATCATTAATATGTTTGTTTTTTTCTAATAGGTTTAACTTTCATTAGGTTTTATGGATTCCCTTTAAATTATAATTTAGCTGGCATTAAAACATGTTAAAATATCTGTAAATCCATTAAAACTACTTATTATTGTTAGATAATTGATTTTGTTTGTTTAATTTAAATAGGACTAACTTTTATGGCGATTTTTAAATGCACAGCTAGTTGTGCTTAAAATTTTAATTCGGCTGGCACTAATAATGCTTAAATATCTTTAAGTACGTTATAGCAAGTGAAATAATTTCGGTATTAAAGTAGGCCTAGAACATATAAGAAATATAATTTGCCCCCAATATGGATAAAATGTAAATACGTAGTTTTAACTTTCTCGTGACCCCTCTGGTAGAGAAATTATTGTGATCGTCAAAAACATCTAATTCATTTATTTATGGATATCAATGAGCCCGAAAAAGTGTTTTTTGTGATTTTATCTGTCTGTTTGTCTATGTGTCTATAGCATGGCCTAGAGTCAAAACCACTCTATCAATCGGGCTAAAACTTGTATCTAGGATTTTCATAAGGTTTCCCCTAGTATTTTTTTGTAATTAGATATCCAACCTTAAAATAAAGGGTAGTTTATCAAGGCTCCTTGTGAGAAAAAATTAATTTTCTCGAAATAATCATCAAAGATTTTTTTATTAAAATTTGTACTAAGCACTGTTTAACATTAAAAAAATAAAATTGTGCATCTCATTTTCCCGAAAAAATTAATTAGAGCTGATGTTATCAAACTGTGGGGGTATACATCCAGTGTAGGAGGGCACTATGGTTGCTAAGGAGAGGCACAATACATTTTCCGAACATTAAATATTATTTTTAACTCCTAACCTAATACCAGAAAAATAAATCATATGGAGATCCGCATGAACTTTCTCGCTATACTGTTTAAAAATGGAGATATTTACTCAAAACTCGTAAAATACGCGAATCAAAATAATATACACTAGCAAACCCAAGAATAAAATGCACTATCCATATATAAAAAAATTTTGGATTCATGGTTTTAAATTTTATAATTTCATTTTTAAAGAATTAATGTCTTCAATTGTATGTTTGGACGGTAAAAAAAATCAATATCAATAATGGGTCCACAAGGGTCAACACCTCGTATTAAAATTTCGACTTCCGGTTAAAATTTTCGGCATTTTATTAGTGTTGCAAATCTTAATGTCATCGAAATGCTATTAAATCCCTCATTTATAAATTTTGACAAATAAAAAATGTAAATATTGACTATTGAGTCTAAAATGAAGGAGATGGATCATTATTGTACAAACATTTTTCCTAAGAGATTTAAGGAAAAATAACATAAACTTTTTGAGAAACTTACTTATATCTAATTACTCTATGCCATTGGAGAATTATTGAGTTAAAATTCAAGTAGTATCTCTTTATATCTAAAGATCACAAAATTGTATTAATATATTTGCCAATATATAAAAAACTGTTAGTTTTATAAACATATATTTCATATAAAAGTTTTTAATTTTTAATAGTACTACAATTTTGCAATGATAAGTTATTTAGTAACGCAAATAGTTGCGGAGATACGTAAATTTCAGCTTCTGTAAGGTACCCTAAAATTCATTTTCACGGGAAAATGAAAATAGTCAGTTTATTTATAATCTTAATCAACGCCCAGATACGAGTTTTAATCAAAATCGTTGAGCCGATTTTGAGAAAATCTATATTTTCTATTTTTGCCCTTTATTAAACTACTCTTAATTTTAAGTTTAAACAGACACACATACGGCATTGCAAAGACCACTTTTTAGTGTTTAGGGGGTCATGAGACGTTGTCATTCATCAACATTTCAGGTTAGATTTTTTTACGGTCGCAATACTTTACCTTTTGTGTTAGAAAAATTAATATATATATATATATATATATATATATATATATATATATATATATATATANTATATTATATAACACAAATATTAGTTATGTTTTTTTAAAACAGACAATATTAATTTTAACTATACTCAAGTAAGTATTGAAAGAATAAGATTACGTTGGCTATATGGCGAGGACTGCAAAGAGTGTCAGGGACAGCTGCTCTGCCTTCTGCCTACTGCGAGTCAATGTGACCCAACCCCAGTACAATTTTGACTTTATCCCCTCCTCCCCCTTTTTTTACAAACAAATTGTTTATTGTTTAAGGTAATAACTACAATGAATAGAAAAGTGTACAATTGAGATTTTTAAGTCTAGAACACTAATAATTATATGAACTTAAGATTAATATTACGAAGATTGAAAATTCCAACTTTAATATTTCAATGGGAAACGTTACAACCTTTATGTGAACATTTACTGTCATATTTTCTACTTTCTTATTTGAAAAGAGTCGAGCTAACACCCATCCCTCAAGCTCTCCGAAGAAAGCAATCGTGTTGTATATGCTTAAACACTGAGACAATTTATCAAGATGGTCTGATTTAATGCCGCTGTTATTTTTAGTTTAATCACTCCTTTGATTTTTTAAGTTTTTTTTAACAAACTGAATAATCTTTTATTTTTTAAGTATGCCAAAATAATCAAACACAGCTACCAAAAATAGTTTGATTTAATATATCATTGTTTTTAGTTTAGTCACTTATAAGATTTTTGTGATAAAATGTATTGTAAGTATGATGTATGAGTAGCGATTAAATGTCGTTTAAATATGATGCATGGTCCAATCAATGAACAACGATTGAATGTATTATTGAATGTAGTTCTGATAAATGTAGAATAATTAATGTAGAGCTCTAGATTAGGAGGTAAAGGTTGGCAAGAGGGGATGTCTGAGAGAGGGTGTGTATTTTCAAAGGTTTACAAGAGTATATCTGGTCAAGCATACCAAGTTAACGTCTCTGTTGTGCATTCGGTCAACAGTAGGTGTTGAATGAGTTTGTCATCCCTGGTAAAACCTGATCCAAGGTACGGGGAGGGTTCTTTATACGATGAAGAGGTGTGGTAGCGATTAGAAAGTACGCACACGTATGGGAAGATTATACAATATGTATCAGCATCATATTCAAGGATGAAAAAGGTAACGATAAGTAGTTTCATTTCTTAAATAGTCTCGGAGATATGATACAAAATAAGAATTTACGCATCAGACCGGAGCCCTTAAAGTCATTTTGCCAAAATATTGAGAGTAGCCATTTTGTTTGGAATATTTATAAATGTTTAGAAATGAAATTTAATCAAACTCGTTAAGGCCGATTTTGAGAAAATCGACTTTTTGTCTTTTTCCCCTTTGTAAACTATCCTTAATTTTAGGGTTGGATATCCAATTCAAAAAAAAAAACTCGGGGCGAACCTTATGAAAACCCTAAATACCAAGTTTTATCCCGATCGGTAAAATAGTTTAAGCTCTAGTTGGAGGTATAGACAGACAGACAGACGGAAATTCAAAAAGCAATTTTTCGGATCCGGGTGGTCATGGAACGTCGCGATTCCTCAAAATCTCGAGTTCGATTTTTTTTTTATGATCACAATACTTTCTCTACCTGTAAGATAGCGATAAAGTAAAAAGTTTATTGTGAGAGATTAATCAGTTTGGTGAATAAAACTTTTCTCCTATAACTTTATTTTAATTTAATTACTATAATTATTTTTAACGTTATACTAAAATACCATTTTAAACCACTTACTGGTGTGAAACTAGATTTTCAACACTGGCGGCCGTGAAAGGTAAATATCGAGCAAGACCAGATCTCACCAAATAACTGAGAGTGGATTTTTCTAATATTATTCCACGTTATAGTGAACTTTATCTTCAGAAACAAGCAAATCCATCACATTAAGTATAAAGATTATTTGAGAAATTTACATCAGCAAACATTCAAAAAATTATTAATTTAAAATCAAAGAAAATAGTGTCATGAGCTATGAATTTTTAAAATGACTGATGTTTAAGAACTATTTTTTTTTCAAGATTTGCGTCTTACCACCCGTTCGGGTTATACGCATATGTACTAATTACACGAATGATTTAGGAAGGTTTGATTTGGAGGAAGTGCACCCACATTCACGTGGAAGGAGAGCGGAAAACTATTTAGGAAAAACCACCCTGAGTGCACCTGACTGGGATCGAACCATGATCTCTTCGTCTCAGGCAGTTTAGTCCAACACGAGAGTAGCGTGTTAGACCACGCGGCCACCGAAGCGGGTGAGAGTTATTATTATTTTGTTTTGACTTATACAGAGTGTTCCCGGGTTAAGAAACCAAACTTTGGGAATAAGTGGTGGATCAAAAAACTAACTCAAAATGTATTTTGGATATTTACTTATTTTAGCTTCTTATTCACGCAAACAGCAAACAACTTAATAAAAACATGTTTTTATGCAGAGGTCTTCAGTAATGGCTTAATATTAATTTTCCTGGAAAATTGATAGGTCATACTGGATCTGTGCCTTTGCCTCCACGTACACCTGCTCTATCGCCATTATTATTATTTTTTGTGTGAGGCTCTTTCAAACAAAAATTGTACGATTTACCTATTAATGAAATGACCTTCAATCATTACAACAAAGGAAGACGCAAGAGTGAGAAGAAATAACAGTCGCAAAATGTCGGTCAGCCACTCGTTCTATCATTGATAGGTGCAATGCTTGTCTCCGGGCCGGAGGTGGCCAATATGAACAAAATGAATCAGTAACATATTTTATTTAATACCTATTTATTTTGTTTATGATTTTGTTTTTTGCTGTTTGAGTGAAGGTGAAGAGAAAATGGAAAAATCTCCAAAATAAATTTTGAGTTGGTTAATTGATCCCAAAGTTAAGCCGTTTAGCCCAGAAACAATCTGTAGATTGAATTTATTTAAACGAAACTGTTCTAATTTGAATGATATTTTCTTCATTTCCTTGCAAAATATTGAAATATGCATACTCGTATACATAAATATATGCAAGAAAAGAAAATACGACAACTAACCAAACAAAATATTTTTATTCGTCGGCGGGGAGGTGGCGCGACATCATGTTGATGTAAATTGGCTCACAGAGGTAGAAAGTTTAAGAACCATTGACTTAGTTTAGAGGATACTGTACATAAGTGGATATATCAAATTTTGTTAAATTATTATTATTATTATTATTATTATTATTATTATTATTATTATCACCGCGTCTTACTACCCGTTCGGGTTATACGCACTTACACTAATGTGTAATGTGTAGTGTGATTGTGAGATGAAATGAAGGACCTACAGTTTAACGTGGAATCCGAACCACGGTGGAGGCCTGGCATTCCCCACATTCACAAGATATCTTGTCAGAGGTGAAGGAAGGGTTTGGTAATCAGATAAATCTGTGCCGGGACCGAGGATTGAACCCCGGCCGCCAGCACAGATGTTTGACACCTTACTCCTAGACCGCCAGGTCACCAATTTTGTTAAAAATCTTCTCATCTCTTTGAGATCAGAAATAACTTACCATTCATTGCAAAGTTGTAGTACCATTAAATTATTGTAAAACCATTAGTTAGAATATTTTATTAAACCAATAGTTTCTGACATATTGGAGTTTTTTTTTAAATTTATGGGAATTTATTGTTATGCTTTTTGGTGAACTGAGAGTCCAGTTTTTTTCCAGTATGTTTCTGTAACAGTGTATATCATTTCATTTATGCTTTTTGGTGTAATGTTTATGCAACAATTTCTATATTTTAGTTTCACATATCTGATGAGTTTTGAGAAAACATCCATTTTTAAGCAAAGAAAGAGACAATAAATTATCTGCGATGCGCCAAAACATTTATTTTGTATTATATAGTTTAAATATGTTTTGATTCCTGTACACGCATGATGTATATTTGTTATTTATAATTCAATTAACTTAGGGAACTAAAAACCATTATTTCCCTTTTTTAGCCTTTATTAAATGATTTTTGTTAATTTTTCATTACATGCTTTTGGTCCTAATTAACCTTTTTACTATTTCTAACCTCAACTATTCTCCCGGATGAATCCGGGTTCTTCATACTAGTATTTTGATCAATAAATTACTGGATTATATATTTAAAGTCAAGAGTATAACTCGAACGGGTAGTAAGACGCGATGCTAAATAAATAAAATATAAATATTTAAAGTTACTTTATAAACCATATTGTGTTGTGTTGTGTTTCATATGCAATGAAAGATTTTAAAATCATTTTCAAACTAATATATTTTGTCAAATAACTTAAATCAAGTGTTAAAATGAGTCTCATCCGTTGAACCGCATTTTAACACGAGTTTTATAACTTAAAATGTATCAGCAATCATTCTTACACCAACAAATAATAATTTTGTGTCATTTTTAATTTCGCTCTGTTTACGTAGATTTTATATACTAAAGAAGCTTAAGGTTTATTTTAATTTAATATTTGTTTAGGCTACATTAAGTTTTCAAGGGGCAATAATATGCATTAATTGTCGATATTTTTTTTTCACCGCTTCTTTAGTTTCAGACATTGAGCATTTGTATTTTACACAAAACACATTTTGAGTAGACTGAAATGCCCATGCCTATCTTTGTGGAAATACATGCAATATAAACAAAAAAAAAGTATCCTGTTGGTTCGTGGGTAGATTGAATTGTTGAAACGCTTTGTAGCCATATTGATTTGAACATTGACCGAAAAAAAGTACCTGTATCGGGTTATGAACATTTTCTTTTAGCCAAAATGCGTTGAATATATTTTGATCTGGTGACTGACTGAAACAAAATACCTGGATCAGATTGTGGAAACATGTTCTTGCATTCAAAACCTTTTGTGGCCATTTTTATTTGGCTACTGACCGAAACAAAAAACAGAAAAGACTTGTCTGAATATTTTCTTGTGGCCAAAATGCTTTGTGGTCATTTTGACTTTACGACTGACTCGAATAAAATAGCCCCGACAAGTATTGAACATATTCTTGTATCCAAAATGCGTTGAGACAGTTTAGATTTTGACGACTGACTGAAATAAAATAGCCCCGAAAAGCTTTGCAAATCTTCTTGTATCCAATACTCGTTGAGATATTTTTGATTTTGGCCACAGATTGGAACAAAATATCCGCAACGTACTTTGTACACCTTCTTTTATCCAAAACGCGCACTGGCTGTATTCGGGTATTATGAAGCATTAAAGTTAGATGTGTAGTATTTGACGTGTTTTTCTAGTTTAAGCTAGCTTTGGATCATTTTCTGGCATAACGTTATGTTTAAATAATGGACTTTAATACAATTATTTGTATTATTACTATTAGGCCTATTATTATTATTAACTTTGCTCAGCATTGTGTTCCGAATAGGGTGGTGTGAATTGAGTTGGTACCAGACAAGTGGTGGTTGAAATGAAACTACCTACTCTCTCCCTTATCCTCCCCTGGTCCCTCAGCAACCCCCTTGCTCTGATGCTACACGCTATCACTAGTGGGGGTAGATGGGGCAGGAGGAGGGGTGTGGCGTGTCAGACCCATCATTCATCCCCAAGACTAACTTCCCATTATATCCGCACCGTGCGCCACGAGGCCAATTTTCACGTCAAGCCTCGAGGAAAGTTTTTCGCTGACACAGCGCTTTACCCCTCCCTCCCACTCCTCTCCTTGCCCGCTTTCCTCTATGGGATTGCAAGTAGGAGAGATGACTTTCCTGAACTGCTCCCTGGTACCTTTCAATGATAGGTAGCAGGGCAGTCTGTTATTGAACGATAGCTAGAAACATTAGTTTGGAGCTATTCTGTTATTATTTTATTAAATATCGGTATTAAATACGTCATAAAATTATTATATAGATTAGGTGACCTGATGGTCTAGGGGTAAGGTGTCAGACTTCTATGCTGGCGGCCGGGGTTGAATCTTCGGTCTCGGCACAGATTTATCTGATAACCAAACCCTTCCTTCACCTCTGACAAGACATCTTGTGAATGTGGGGAATGCCAGGCCTCCACCGTGGTTCGGATCCCACGTTAAACTGTAGGTCCTCCATTTCGTCTCACAATCACCCTACCATTACATATTAGCGTAAGTGCGTATAACCCGAACGGGTAGTAAGACGCGTTGCTAATAATAATAATAATAATAATAATATATATAGATTAGGAAAATATAACAGATACCGTAGCAAAAAAAAAATTAATTGAAATATTTTACACCCATTTTATAGGTACACTGATCGTATAAGCACATAATTTACAAACAAATACGCCTAATATCAGAGTCTAGGTATTTACTGATCAGACAACAAGACAAAGTCTTATAGGGATTATATATAGGCCTTATTCTTATCTGCACTGTTCATAATTGAGTCAAAGTACCTTGTTATTGTTATTAACTCCTATAAGCACCTGGTTTTGGGTTGGTAAAAAAAAGCTATTTAAATTCAAACATGAAACAGTTTGTGTTTATACTAACTTGCTCCTTAGACAACTTTAAAAGACGTCACCCAACTTTCTTGACGTAGCTTAGCCTAACGAAGTAAGATATATCTTTACGAAGAATAATCTATTATAAAGTGTCAAGCAAAATTTATTTTTAAATAATAATTTTACAATTGACATGTAAAAGGTTTCAATTTCATCCCTATCGAACTATTTGTTTTATAGCGCGGCCTAGTGTCAGTTTTTAGGATATTAGTGAGTTAAAGCGATCATAATGAATTGGGTTTTTTAACTATCATTTGTTTAAATAATGAATGATATATCACATTATGAAGTAATATAAACTCAGGCGTTCAGGGATCGAACACCGTCCTTCAAAGTGAGGTTCGAACAAGCTAAGCATACACGCAACTCCGGAGTAGTTATCAATAAAAGATGTATAATTCATTATTAACATTCCAGTATTGCAGTTGGGGTCAAACAGTGAAAGGCGTTAGACTCGCATTGCACTTGGTCACTGTTGGAAGGGTGGGTTGAGGTTTTAATCCTGGCCGGGTGCACTGGAAGCGTTTGTCTACATTTGTTTTTATCGATGTGGTACTATCATTATCACTTTCGCTCTAATTCTGTTGCACTTACTTTATTCTTCCGCCCTCATATAAAGTCATATAATCCTTGTGTTGAATATATGAACTTAAAAAAATCATAGTCCCTTCTTACCCCCAACCCATGCTTTCGTACTCTATAATAACCTACACACCGAATGTCTACAGTCCGATTTTTATAGAAGGGCCTTTATTAGAATACAAACTTTTGCACCCTACATTGATAATATTATAATTATTTATAGGTTGTTATAATATCTACCAGAGGTGACAGCTGCAGATCATATGACTTGACGTATGAATACGTGAAAGTATCTTTAGTAGCTTTTCTAACTGTCAAACAAGGATCTCTCTATGAAAATTAGACTGTAGGTTCGAGATATATTTACATAAAGTAGTAACGCGTCTTTTCAAGTGTAAATAGGGCAACAAACGTTACAATTATTTTTTTTTCAACTCAATGTGGGTGGTTAAAAGCATGAAATGCGTGCAGTGAACATTTGCCTGACAGGCGTCTGTCCTTTACACCCCCATCACCTCTTTCTCCGAAAACAAACAATTAAAAAAAAAGCTTTATTATAGCTTGGAAGTCTCCACCGCCCCGTTTTCAGAACAGCAGTTTTAGCGGCACAGTTGAACGAATGACGGTACTGAACTCTCTCTCGCAACACTTGCCAAGCGTGATGTGCACCCTCTCTTCCCTCCCACACGCCCCTTTCCCTCTTTAGAAACCCCCTGATTTCACTCATGACGAGTCGGCCCGTGACGTCACCAGCCGTTTTGGGGAGAGGACTGATGCTCATTTTATACGGCACTTGTGATTATATCCTTTCCGTCTGAGCGAGGGTGAAACAGCCTGAATGTGGATTTTAAAGTAACTGGAAACTGAAACATACAACTTTTTAAATTACATTTTTACCAAATAATAGAATAGAGATATTCAGTTCCCAATTTTGAATTAAATATTTTCACCACGTTTTAGTAAATATTCGGATTATACGCACACATTAATTACGCTGATGAACGCGCTTCGGTGACCACGTATTCTAACATGCTACTCTCGTGTTAGTTTAGACTGCCGAAGACGGAAGATTGAGGTTCGATCCCAGTAGAGTGCACTGAAAGTATTTTAAGTGGATTTCTACTCTCTTTACACGCAAATGCGGGTACACTTCCTCTCAATTAAACCTTCCTAATTCATAAGCCATTAGCGTGATTATTAGGATTGGGTAGTAAAACGCGGTGCTAAAAAAAAAAGATAATAGAATAGAAATCATGAAGGTAGTAGAGTAGTATATAAATGTGCCCGCATTTGCGTATAGAGCTGGAGGGGAAATTATTTCTGGAAAGTCACCCTCATTACACCTAACTGGGATAAGAAACCCAATCTCCCCGTCACCAGCAATCCAATCCAACACTACTGTGATGCGTTTGCCATGCGGCCACCGATGTGAGTTTAGTCCCATATAGATAATGTGATATACTAATGGGTTGCCATTTATATAATGAATACATTGTTTTTAATCTGGGTTTCGTAATTTATTTGATCCACGCCTCTCAACATTTATTTTAGGGGATTTAAATCTATCTTAGCAACGCAGGGGGACATGCGGCCTAAATGTAAAAACTCCTTTGTTTTGGTATGCCGATAACAGGAAGGTCGGTGTTCGGATCTCGACTGGGGGTACTAAAGGGGATATTTCATAAATGGTTGCCTATTATTTCCTCACGCAAATTAGTGTGCATTTTTTCTCTAAATTATACGCTTCTCATCTTTACCCCACTAGTATAATTTATATAATCATGTAAATATTTGTATTTATAATACGTTCAACTCGAATGGGTAATGAAACGCGGCGGAAAAATTATTATATTTATTTTTCAATTTAGTGTGGATTCTACAAAGTCGGGGCTCACACACGGTTTGGGTTATCTTATGTTGGCTTCCATTTTTCTAAATTAAGGTATTTAACGTGAATATTCCAAACCGACTGATTATATTATCAGCACATGACTTACAAATGAATACAACTCTAGAACAGACACAGCACCCAGTCTCCTGAATAGCATTTTATCACTCTTAAAGGGAGAGTTTAAATTTTATTATTGATAATTTCCAAGCCATGCTTAGTATCGATTCTAATTTCTTTAATTAAGTAGTCAACTGCACTACTGGCTGACCATGGGAATTTCGTAATTTGACTAGGACTTTTAATGTGGATTCACACGTTCGCTAAAAAACAAGCAGAGAATATAAACGGGGTCACCTCACGAGTTCTAAGTCAATCACACGATTTCCACCTCATCGGCACGAGCTGTTCCGCTGAATTATTATTTTTAGCATCCCGTTCGGGTTATACGCACTTACGCTAATGTGTAGTGTTAGGGTGATTGTGAGATGAAATGGAGGACCTACAGTTTAACGTGCAATCCGAACCACGGTGGAGCCCTGGTATTCCAAATATTCACAAGTTATCATTAATACACGTATTGTTAGAGATGAAGGAAGGGTTTGGTAATCAGATAAATTTGTGTCGGGACCAAGGATTGAACCAAGGATCCCTAGCAGAGAGATCTGACACCTTAACCCAAGACCACCAGGTTACCTGTTCCGCTAAAGTTCAACTCATCTCTACTTCATCCGCTTTGTCTGAAATGTTCGGAACAGGAGAGCCAATCCAATCTGAAACTCATCCATTTCAAATCGGTACGCATGCGCATTTAACAAAGTATGCAGTGTACCGACAGAAGCAAGCAGACAGCTTCGCTGGCCGTTGTGAGGGGATTTGAAATAACCCGTTAATGGAAAGCGTGTGTATCGATGTTTTTGATTATGCCACGACACAGCGTTATAATTTGAAAATATCCATTGGGAGAAAGATCTAAAATATATGTTTATCCACTATAAAATAAAATGTGTTGATAATCAGCTGTTTATGTTTGCGTTGCAAAGCATCATGGGTAAACATACAGCGTATGTGTAACTGCACCACTCAAACAGATTCTGCTTTCTATTTTCGGTGAATGTGTGAATCAAACTTTACTCTTAATTGAAATGTGTCTGCTGTCAAATACTGCGATACTCATGAAAAATAATCAAGAACTTTTTTTTATCACCTCATATTACTATCCATACACTTATGTGCTAATCACACCAATGATCTAGGGATGAGTAAAGTAAAATTTAAAGGAAGAATACCCGCATTTGCGTGGAAAGCGAGAGAGAAAGTGTGGGAAGCCATTTAGGTTAAACCACCCTCAGTACATCTGACGGGGATTGAACCACAATTTCCCCATCATCGGCAGTCTAATCTATTGCAAAAGTAACTCATTAGAGCATGTGGCCACCTAATTGGGTTTCAACAACTATTAATATTACTATGTGTAGAAAATTAAAATTAAATGTATCTAGTGAAGCAAATTTTCGACCAAATAAAGTTTTGTTGTCATAAAAATATTTAAAAATGGACCTTAAGTCAAGTTCTCTTGCATCTCACCATAGAGTGATTATTAATTATAATTCAATTATATTAATAGCTTAAATATTTATGGTTATAGATAATTTACTTTAAGAGATAGCATTATGAATATATTTTACAAGAGAAACCTCACATAAATCATTGTGGAGAGACAATATAAAAAAAAACGGTAATAAATCATATCTGAGAAACTATACCCGAAGCACCTGGCCGAGACTCGAACCTTGAACTCTTCATCACCGGCAGTTCAGCCTATTGTGAGCCTGGAGATTTAAACCGTGTGATTGGTATATATATATATATATATATATATATATTTCCCGCTGCCGACAAAAATAATTTACAATCATTTTACGTTTTCCAATTCCATGGTAGTAAAACATTAATATTTTCAAACCATGTGTTCCAATCTAGTGTAATAATTTAGAGTGGTTTTAATTGAGGTATAAATGTATGTATATATTATAATGCTACGAGTTTGCAACGGTTTGTAGCGTTTATAACTAATCGATAACTGAAAGAAACTCCCAGGACCATCATATCCTTTATATTCAGCCCTTCTCCCCTCTCCTCACGTTCATAAAACTCTGTAATTGGAATAAGTTTTCTAAAGATAATTTATCGAAGTAGAGAAGGATAAGAGAAAGGATGTTAAATAAAGAAGTGACTCTCCCTTTTCAAGCCTCTCCCGTGCCTCTAATATATTTCTACGATGTCACTAGGAAACTGCGATCAAGAATATAGAGCGCGCCCGCTTTATAAAGATCCCATTAAAACTTTTATCCAGATCCATATCTTGTTCCGAAAGAGTTCGGTAGGCGTTAAATTATTGGCTGCAAAGCACTGAATATTTCATGAACACAAGTCTTTGATACCATAATATTTAGTGTCGATTAGCGTTGGCCTACTACAAAACCTTCACATGTAATAATAATAATAATGATAATAAATATAATAATAATAATTGCCGTATACCAGCCAACCGAAGACCGTATCAAAGGGTTTTTAACACGCTTCGTCATAAAACTTGTTATAAACTGCCGCAAATAGTAGGGTTACTCTTTAAATAAATATATCAATCAGTGCATGAATATTTACAGCAACGGAATACATGTAATTAAGCCTTCTTTTTGCTAACCAGTTGGGAAGTCTACACCACCATTATAATAGTATTTATGTTTTAGATGATAATAGTACCATTTGAATTGTAACAACGTGTGTATATATATATAAACGGAATATTCGTAAATGAGTTTGTGCCGCCAAATATGTTTAAGTTTGGTCCATGCGGATTTATTTTATCAGTAAGTTCAAAACCTAGGTATTAATGATTTATTTTAAGGGGTAATAATTAGGAGGGTAACTTAGATGAAATGCACCTGAATTAACGTGTAGGTCATGGGAACGCCCCAACGATCAATCCCATTTGGAAAATTACCTCCAGTGTACACGGCCAGGATTTGAGATTCGTCACCAGCAATTTAATATAATGTGAACCTGGTGCTTTATATTTTATGATAACTGGTGCAAACACGTGACTATGTAATAATTCTAAAAAATATAGTCCAGCACTGAAATGAACTTAAATGTTAATATGAAAATATTTATTTTTCTTATAGTTACTTGGCGTATGAAATATAAATTTATCAAACTCATCACTTTTTAAGATTATAATTTAACTGCATCCTTTATAATAATTGACAGTGTCCATCGTTGAAGATTGGTGATTATTTGGGAGTGAGAGGGAACACAATTTCAGAGAACCTTGTTTAAATTCCGGCTATTACTGATGAACATATTTTGTATTTGTACAGTAAGAACAAGATAAAAATACCTTTAATAAATAATAACACAATTTCTTGCGGTCAACATTGATAACATTTTATTTCAATATTGGTAGTATTTAATAATATCTATCATTAGGGAGAGCTGTAGAAACATATTATCTTGGCGTAAGTTATTAGTTATTGAAAGCAGTTTTAGTAGCTTTGTTAAATGGCGGGTACTATTAATTCTGCGGTGTTTTACTAGAAGATGTTTAGACTCTGGGATCGATTGTTTAATATTGGGGATACTTCCTTTTGTCAACTGAATGTATAGATTATGGGTGGATATAATATGTATATTTAAAAGGTGCACATTAAATATCCTCAAATAAAAAATCAGTTTAAAGACAATCCAAACTTGCGAACAGTAAAAGGTCCTATATTTTCCAAGCAACGTGTTTCTACTGATAAAGAGGAACATTCTCTCAAGTCTAAAGAAAACGGTGAGTTACATCTTTCTCTAAGCTTGGAGCTCTCTCACCCCATCCCTCCTTCCTTTTGCCATTACTTTTACTGAGAGACACGAGCAATTTTCATAGCATAATAATTATCTTCTAAAAAAAACACATATTCCCGTTGAAATTAAACCAGAAAGGAGGGTGAGGAGGGAACACTTCGACGCTTCTAACACATCAATTTGAGTTCGAGAACTCGTCGTTTCATTAGAACCTCGATAGAGAATGAGAAAAGTATGTGAAGTAGTGGGTCGAGAGGGTTATTTAAAAAAAAATCTCCCTCCCTCGTTCACCCCTTCTTGAGTTGCCCCTAATCAGTGCCCCATCTCACGTTCCCTACTACCGAGGTGAAACGTTATGAATTATAAAACAAGTCACTTGATTATAGAGTCGAGTTGGAAATGCGAGATCTACCACCCTCTTTTATCCCCACTCTCCACGGTTGAAAACAATAAATTAAGACAGGCGGGGTGGTTAAGAGGGCTGTATTCTCAACCCTCTCCCGCTTCCCAGTAATTAAGTTGTGGACGTGTTAAGGGGGGAGTGGTCAGTGTAGGGTAGTAGGGCTAGGGCAGGACTTAGGGACTTGGCAAGGTTGAGCTATACGTCAGAGACCCGCCTCAGTGGCGTAGTTAACTAACGCACTAGTTTCGTGTTGAAGTAGACTTCCGAGGGTGACCTGGTGGTCCAGGGGTAAGGTGTTGAACTACTGTGTTGGGGGTGCGGGGCTCAATCCTCGGTCCCGGCACAGATTTATCTGATTGCCAAACCCTTCCTTCACGTGTATTAATCACAATTTGTGAATGTGAGGAATGCCAGTCCTCCACCGAGGTTCGGATTCCACGTTAAACTATAGGTCCTCCATTTCATCTCACAATCACCCTACCATTACACATTAGCGTAAGTGCGTATAGACCCAAACGGGTAGTAAGACGCGGTGCTAATAATACTAATAATAGCCTGTTGAGGATTAGGAGATTAAGGTTCAAATCTTGGTTGGATGAACTGGGGTGGTTTTTCCTAAATGGCTTTTCACTATCCCTACATGCGAATGTGGATTCACTTATTCTAAATTCAACCTTTCCAATTCCTAACCCATTAGCTTAATTATTACTTAAGCATATAACCCGAATGGGTAGTAAGACGCAATGCTAAATAAATATACGTCAGAGTACACGTGCATGGATAGTAGGATGATTGTAGGAAGCTCTAGTACGATTCTCATAGAAAATACAAAAGTTTTTTTTTTGCTGTCAACATAGATAACATTTTTCTATTTTGTCAGCGTTATTTTATAGGTATTTATGATACCTATCTTTTCTTGAGCGATAAAAATCCCGTAGCGCAACTTCCTACGTCAATTTCATGTCGATTGTGACATGTAAAAGAACCCTGGTGGTATGTGAAAAGAAAACCTTTCCCGGCAAAATGTGTAGACCCTTTTGCTCTCGCTCATAGAAATTCTCGTGTGCGAATATACTCATTCCGTTCAGAAAATGCACGTTTAATACCTTTAGTGAATATAAATAAGAATATTTGCGAAGATACACATAATATGTATGAAGCTACCTCATGAAATACTCTCTACACCTTGAGCTGAGGGTGAAGGGTGCGTAGATATACAAGAACTAGGACGACCCAACTGGGAACGGTCAGGAGAGGCAACAACACGTAAACAAAACACTCATCTTTTTTTTAAAGTCTTATCAGCGATCAAAATGTTCAATTTTATTGTCCTTTTTTCCCCATGTTAGTTATTAATTATTTTTATTTTCCCCGCCCATCTTAGAAAAAGAGAAGCGCTACTGCTCGGTAGTGAAGCGATATTTATTTATGGGTGATATTACTAAAAACTTTTTTTTTTAATTTAAAAATGTGTTTACTTAACCTAATTATTATAATAATAGGGACTCCTAGAAGCGTTATAAACGAGATTATTTCCTTCACACATTATTTAGGCTACATGTTACTGTTCGACCATAGCCACACCTTTTACAATGCCTCAATAGCCAAGTAGATATCAACAAATTGTTAACATAGTTTGACTTTTAGTTGTAGCTTAGTGGTCTCAGGTGTTAGACTCCCAATGCAACTGGTTTCCCTTGAGAAGGCCTGATGATTAATTCCAGCCGTAAACGCTGGAGGTTGCTTTCCCCCTTTTATTTATCACTGTGATTTTACCATCCTCTTTAACATCCAATGCAGTTGAATTTCTTTTAAATTATCCACCTTACGCTTACTCATTAAAGTTTACCGGGTGTTGAGCATAAAACTAAAAAAAATATAATGGTATGACACAATTGCACTAACTTTCTCATATTGTGTATTATAGCTTAAGATAAATGCTCAAAATGGGTTTTTCAAAAAATATCATCAAGAAAATTTTATTCATAAAAACAAACACATCACAATAAACAACTTAATACAAATTCTTGACTTATAAATCCAAACCAAATTGTTCAAATATTTTTTAAAAATTTAGAATTTTCAAAAATATGTTATTTGTAAACTACTCTAAAATTATTAGTATTTTTAAAAATAAAAACTAATTCTCTCTAATAATAAACAACTATTCCAAGATACCTATTTTTAATTCTATAGTTAAGATCAATTTAGAAAATTTCATATTTTATATAATGTATTTGTAGTAGGTGAACCACTATTAAATTAATTTAATTTAGAAAAATAAATATACGTTATTCATGATTATGTAATATAGTCCCCCGATGCCAATTTTGTACAAATCAGTATAGAAATTTTCAAGAATATTAAAAGTTTATAAAATTTAATCTCCTGTAATTTACAAAGTTTAAAAAAAACAGACACATATGTGTAATTATTTATTACGTAAAAAACTGACCGATACTTATTTTGAAAAAAAAACCGCTATATTTTTTTTAGTATTTAATTTTTTTTAAAGTCGTCAGTAAACCACCCCTAAACAAATTTAACCCCAATAACAAGTATACAATTTTATTTGTCGTGTAAAACTTCGCCAGATATACAGTTTGAACGAACTTGTTCGAGCCATTTTCAAAATATATTTCTTACTCTCGAAATCAGTCATCAGTAAACAATCCATGAATGAGTTTTACCCTAAAAATAAGTATGCAATGTTATTTATCATGTCAAACATTCGCAAAATATCCATTTGGAACCAAATCATTAGTCATTTGTTTATTATTTCAGGTTTTTGAAAAAGAAGTCATCAGTAAACTACCCATGGATGAGTTTTTACCCCAAAAACAACTATACAATGTTTTTTCTCGTGTCTAACACTCCCTAGATAGACCATACATTTTAAACAAAATCACATTTTTTAAATATTATGAATTTTCAAATACTGTATATTCCATCAATAAACCACCATTCAACGAGTTTTTGCCCATAAACTAATAATGGTCATGTCAAATGAATCTATCTATATATACATTTTTATCAAAATCGTTAGAACTATTCTTGAAATATTTAGAATTCAATAAAATCATTCATCAGTAAACTACCCTTACTTTGGGGGCTAGGGTATGAATCAAAGAAAGTCCTGACCTATATCCTTATAAAACCTAGATATCAAGTCTTAACAAAATTCATCTAACCTTTTTGGATCCGTGGCCAGGGACAGACAGACATACAAAGGGACGGACATAACTGTAAAATCTACTTTTTTTTGTTAGGGTTCATATAAAACGTAAAAATTCATAAAAATCTCGAGATTGATTTTTTCACTATCAAAATAAATTCTCTTGATATGAGAAAGTAAAAACATAAACTTTCAAAAGGGCAAATTAATTTAATATTATTCGTTAAATAAGTTCAGAGATTCACTTTGAGGTAGCCGAAAAAACTATTATTGATAACATTAGGGTTTATACTTTCACGAGGGTTAGCTAGTGACCAAAGGACTGGATGTTGTATTTGTAGTTCCTTGAATCAATCAGTTTATTTGGGTAATGCAAATTAAATACCATATGTAGTCTGTACGGGATAAAACATACCGTAATCAAGTGTACTAGTCGCTCGTCTATACCTCCCTGTATGTTGTGTTAGCTTTCATCAAAATATTTGCACACAACGTGGCCTCGGGAATAGAAAAGAAATCAGGAGACCAAAGCGACCTTTTCAAAGTACGGTAGGTTCAGCAGACTACGTCTGTTCTATTGCATTCATCGGCGAAGCAGGTTGCAATGTTTGCTCCAGTAGAAGTTTGAAAGGCCATGGTGATGTGTACAGAACTAACTCCCATAGCACAATTAGTTAAGCATCGATGAGCTTCACTAGTACGTGGATGTGAGATCACGAGACCAAACCAACCATTTCTAAGTAAGTTCAGCAGACTGCATTTTTGCTCTATTGCAGTCATCTGCGAAGCAGGTTGCAATGTTTGCTCCAGTAGAAGTTTGAAAGGACATGGTGATGTGTACAGAACTAACTCCCATAGCACAATTAGTTAAGCATCGATGAGCTTCACTAGTATGTAGATGGAAAAGCTATTTAAAGATCTGAACAAACCTGTTGACATTAGAGTTTAGAATTTCACAGTAATCATTTGGGACCACATTCCATCAACCTCGGTGATTTAAAAGCGTAAGTAACGTCTTTAATGATCACGAAGCACGCGAACCAATTTGCCAACTTTAGCGATAATTCAGGAAAAAGGCTTAATTGGCATTGCGTGATTTTGTAGTCCTAGTGAAATTATATATTAGAGAAAAAAATCAGCTGTTAAAAACAAAAAATTATTCACAAGATTTACTAAACCCTTTATTTAATACTTTGGAATTCTAATGCACTATTTTTTTTGTCTAAAACTAAAATCCTTTGATTAAAACGAATCATAAATAACAAAGATGTGTTAAAAATAAGAGAAGCAACAACTAATTCACACAAAAATATATAAGATATAATGTATAATAATGGTGTGTCTGTGCTAAATCAATGTGTATCTCAGTTTGGAAAAAGATTAGCCGGTACTAATGTACTACCAGGGGACTCCTGAATGTACTAATCGTATATCCATTTCGCGGAGGCTCTTTCCATGTCCCGATGAGATGAGGGGATGATGATAGTGAATATGACGGAGTGGTTTTTTTAGCACCCCGTCTTTTTACACATTTGGGCTATACGCTTATGTCTTAATTACCCTAATGGATTAAGGGTGTGGAAGGTTGAATTCAGAGGAAGTGTAACTGCATTTCCGTGGAGACAGAGGGAGAGATAGAGAGAGAGAGAGAGAGAGTAGAAAACCATTTAGGAAAAAACCACCATCAGTACACGCAACCGGGTCCGAATCACGATCTATTCGTCATAAGCAGTCTAGCCTAATGTTAAAGTAGCGCCTTAGCCCATTTGACCACCGAGGGGGCCTGACTGATTGTATACAATGAATATCTTAACCTAGCTTAAGCCTAATTAACTACAAGCCCTGGTGACCATGGGAAGTATTCTCCTTTCGAAAAGAATCCTTTGGCATCAGCCGGGAATTGAATAAGGGACCTCTAAGTCAGCAGCTCTGACTACTATATCACGAGACCGGCATGCATAGTAAACACATAATAGCTCTGTCCACTTTTTTAAAGTATTTCAGATTTTAATTTTTAAAACTGGTAGCTAAATCAGGCTTGCACTTAAATACATTACACAAAGTGATTCAAAACTCTCTTTACAAACCTTAATGAACCCTAGAACAAACCTTTTTCACTAGTGAATGTTTTTATCCAGGCGTCTCCCTTATATGCTGGAGGGAGCTCTTGGTACATAAATGTAAGACAGAAAGTGTTTATGCCCGACAACGTTGACGCAGTGGTTGCCATATATTTTCAAAGATTCTCCGACCTCATATTCTAGATGCATATCAGTAATCTCAGAATCCAAAAAATGTCCTGTGCTACTCATACAAAGTCCGCGTCACGAATGACGACGGTGAAAAATATCCATTTGACGCGCCAGCCAACAGCGTACTCTGGCAACAAAGGGGGACGTCTGAGGATATTAGGCCCACATTCTTTAGTTAAAAAGGTTTGTCTTAGAATTCCCTATATCTCATTAAAGTGTGTAAAGAGTGTTTCAAATCACTCTTTAAATATAGCTTAAGGGGCATGCTATTTCATGACTTAAAGCCTTAAAGGTGCCATCTACCTTACTGCACAAAATATTGTCTTATTTCATGAGAACGACAGATATACAGTTTAAAACCTCCTTGTATATTTGGTTGTATTCCTTTTATTAAAGCTCACTTCATTTTTATCCTTTAAGGAAATGCTAGATCTAAGTTTTTAAATATTTACCTTAATCTTAGAATTGATACATTTCACGTAAAACATCGTTGATAAACAATTAACGTTCTGTGTAGTTTTAAAAATTATAAAACCAAACATGTGAGTAATGTTTTAGATTATGTTGGTACCTTTCGCCTATATTTGCCATGATCCATTATTGAAATAGTAAACTAAATTTCTACTAATATACCTACTTCGTTATCTCTGAAAGTCTATCATGTGTCAAAAAGTTTCAGTAGAGGTATACCTTGGAATTAAATGGTAGAAAACGCCAATTAAGTAAATAATGATATCAGTTTTATAACAAAACACATTTTTAGCTTAAATGAATAAAACATCACTTAAGAAGAGATTAATAAATTTTATAAAATTACACATATACACGGGAATTGAACCCATGACCCTTAGCTTAGCACACTCATGCCAATGGTCTTAAATTCGTTTCCCGTGTCAAAGTGTCATTTTTCAAAATGTTCTAATATATTTAATGCGGCTCTGTATCCGTACTTTAGATAATTTCGAACGCCCAAGCCTCGCTAGTCATGTACAGTACACATAAAAGTGAAAACAGATGTTTTATTCATTCAGATTATATGTTTAGTTTAATTTTCAATATTATATAATAATCTGAAAGATTATCCGTGACAAAATGATACAAAATTACTTTTGAGAATACTATATATAAGAAGTAAATCTGAACTTATCTACAGAATCAATATTTTATTTATTTTAACTAAAAATATTTTTTAATAAAAACTGGATTCATAAAGAGATTAACTCACGATCCCTTCATTCCATCCAACCTTAATAAAATATTTGAGCAAAAACATAAATATCAAAAGTCGTTCTATAGCTTGTAATTTAACTTCCTTAGTCAAAACATAATTTGGGAATATAACAACTCACTGAAATTGAGTTGTAAGTGGAAAAGGAAGTCCTTTTAAAGGTGAGAATGATAGGAGCAGAAAGTTCCACATTAGAAATAAAATAAAGGTAATAAGAGAACGACAGTAATAATCCTGTCAAGAGTCATCCAGCTGCTCTCCCTACAAAAGAAAGCAAGAGATTTCCGTTCCGGAAACTAAACAAAGAGAATTGTATTTCACAATAGATTGTGCTGTTTTTGTAGAATTTTATCCTCCATTTTATTTTCCCTCATTTCTCTATTATTTCTCAGATGTTTCCCGAGGAAAATACCGCCGTGGTTCCGGAAAAGTGTGTTTAAGAGGGATTAAACTAGGTCAGTGTATAAACAGAAAAAGGGGAGATCTACTCGCTTTCATGTCCGATAATTAGCAGTCGGCGAGGGTTGTTCTCTCTTTAATGTCTGACATGTCGGTTTCTGAAAGACGCTGCCTAGTCTGAAGAGATTGAACCTTGCTTCTCTGAAAGGGAGGGAAAATGAATGTATGGCATTTTTCCCTAAGTACAGCACTGAAGACATGCACGATGACTGAATTGTGAGCACAAAAGTGGCAAAGAACAATATTCCTAATGTAGACTAGCCTAATTGACGTGCCCGAGTCATTCTGAGTATGTTAGCAAGGTACCTTAAAAAAGGATAATCATTTACCAGTGTTTCCCATACTTTAGTTAGTTGGCGTACCTCTTTCAGATCCATGAGCTATCCAACTAGCTCTTCCAAATCTTAATAAAAAAATGTTGTGTATCTTGTTAAGTACACACAGTCGTTTTAAATTAAAGTAGATACTTAGTTGTGTACATGTGTCTTTCTATAAATTGTACTTTTAATTAGTATTTTGTATTAATAATTTTCCATCACACTTTCACAAACGCCCAACCTCCACCTTTATGGCCCTGAATCCACCCCTGACTTTCTAAGATGTATAAAACAGTGGTCAGTGGGAGGCTCTCACCCAGCCCCTCATTGAGTTGTGTAACAGTACTTATCTCTAGAAACCCTAATTGTATTTGTAACTTTATCTTTCCCCTCACTAATATTGATATATGCTTTCCTTGTTTCGGAAACGTCACAAAATGACAACCCGACTTTTATTATTATTATTATTATTATTATTATTATTATTATTATTATTATTATTATTATTATTATTAGCACCGCGCCTTACTACCCGTTCGGGTTATACGCACTTACGCTAATGTGTAATGGTAGGGTGATTGTGAAATGAAATAAAGGACCTAAAGTTTAACGTGGAATCCGAACCACGGTGAAGGCCTGGCATTCCCCACATTCACAAGATGTCTTGTCAGAGGTGAAGGAAGGGTTTGGTAATCAGATAAATCTATGCCGGGACCGAGGATTGAACCCTGGCCGCCAGCATATAAGTCTGACACCTTACCCCTCGACCGCCAGGTCACCAAAACCCGACTTTAATTAAGTCAATAACACGGTGTAACCAATTGGCCGATACATGTTATAATTTGCTCTCTTGCTCCCCCTTCTGCGTTTACGAAATAAATACGATATAATAATTATTATTATTATATATATAATTATTATTACTATATATATAATAATAAATACTAATATTATTATTATTATATATATAGTCTATTTTTAAACATAAAGGCTTAACTTTTAACTTGTGGCATTATTGATGCCCACGCGAGCAATAAATCTCCACCTCCCCAGGCACCAAGTCAGCTCAAATCTGAATCTTACACACCAACGTTAGACGTGCGAACCACTACACCAACCCGTTCGATAATTAATAACGTTAGTGGTCTTCTCAGTTAAACAGCCACTTCCGTAGGGTAACCTGAATATTGTGCTCGTATAGCATGATGTGTGTTTAACGCCACTTTGAACAAACACTAGCCCTAAAACGAGTTGAGCTTCCCGTGCGATAGCAGTGCAAACTAATATGATCTCCACATATCACCCATCCACACGCCATTCCTGGACTGAATCATGTGTGTGCATAAGAGAACGTATGTCATACATATTCACAAAGGGGGGGAGGGTTGCCCTCAGAAAATCTTCCGTCAATAGTGCTTATGACCGCACTTGTTTATTCCCTGAAAGTGCACTACGATGACGCCAGGGACAGAATGTGGGAATCATGGCAGCTTGCACAAACAACGTAACATGAACGCCATGCATTTTATGTCCCGTCGTATTTTGTACATATTTGCCCCACTATTTCTTATTTGTACGTTAACCGGATCGGTGGGCAAATGAACTAAACGCCAAGCTCGTCTTGTTTAGTTTGCCATGGTCAAGGCTCTAATACCATCTGAGCGTACTGAAAGGATTTTTCCTTCTGTTTACCCTCTGACCTTTCTACGTGAATGCATGCAAATTTACTCTAAATTCTACTTTACCTACCTCTACCCCATTAGTACAGTTAAAAATGGATAGTCGGGACGAATAGTAAGACGTGACACAAAAAATAATGGTAATGCATCCAACGCTAGGTATGTGAAGAGCTATTAATACATTCTTCTTATTAAGTCAACCCAAAGGTCGGTTTGATGTGATTTACATCCATCTGGATCTGGACATGCTCTCAGCCCTTCGACTGGTTAGTGTTTCCTGCACTATCTGGTATAAATCCCATGTACTAGGGGTGATCAGAAATTGTGGTGGTTTGACGTTGCCTTCCACACTGAATTTCTATGAACGAACGTGAAAGGGCATACCAATTTTGCCTAAGAGGTATTTTCACATATCTTCCAGGGATATTTTACATCCACAATCTACATGGGACCAATGGCTTTACTTTTCCTCTTAAAGAAGTTGTGTTACGGATTTTTATCGCTCAAGAAAAATCCCTCAACCTTGGCTAGGTTTGAACCTATGAACATCGGATCCTGAGGCGATTACTTTACCCAAATACCGCTGTTGTTGACTCTAATAATATTATGACTGTAGAAATAAAATAATCCCTATTTGAATAAAATTGCATTTATAATATTTCCAGCATTAACTTGTTTGGATATAATAAATGTATTTTTACTGCATTGAAGACCGAAGTGCAACATATTTCTAAAACTGTGTAAAGTATCACGATAAATAACTTTGAAGACGTATCAAACGTCATTGAACCATGGTGTCTGGAGTCATAGAATCTTCGGTTGTGACATCTCGCCGGTAAATTAATGTCAGCTTTACGAAACCCGCGCTAAATTACACAAGCATTGTCACACTTCATTCTTTACACAGGCTTGTTACAAATATGGCGGCAAATTCTGTTAGTTTCACCAAGGTGCAGAGATAGGGATAAGGTTGCTTCAACTAAAAACAAAATATCGGGCAACCAACAATTATACTTGGTTTACCATACAAAACAATGATGTGTAGAATCCATGTGGCGCACTTTTTTTTTCCAGTTTTAACAGCATTGTACACTAGAAGATTTAAAAGCTATTTTGCGAAGCGGGTTGCATCTCAACTTGTCGTACCTAAGAACCTACTCTTAGCATTATCACACTTACACACCAATGTATGAAACATGAGAAAAGAGAAGAAAATGACCATTTCATCCTGCAAGGCTTCTTGTTTATCTGCTGATAACCCTTCTCCTCTTCCTTTGACGAGTTTACACACGCACTATACTATTTTCGCCCTGAAAACATTGACTTGTTTTTAAAATTATATATTTTTTTGTTTCTATTATTTTAGATAGACGTACGCTCCCAAAGACTTTTTTAATCTGCTTCCTGGCAGGAAGACTCCTACAGGATATTTTCGAGACTAATACAAAGAACCTAAGTTGTAGAGGATTTATAAAAAAATACACTAAAAAAAACTACTTCAAGATGAAGATAGTAGTTTTGTCTCTGTAAGATTATTTTTAGAATTTATTATTCAAGAGTTTATGGTTTTTGATTTAACAATATATCTTTAAAACTCATGGAATTAAACGTAAATTTAAAAACATGGGAAATCCCATCTTGACCTTTCTTGATGTCACAGGTAGGCAATGTCTTTGATCCAATTATTTTTATAACTCTCTGCTGTATACTTTTTAAGCCCAACGATAAATCAAAGCATTGCTTATCAATTCACTTAAAATAGTATATACCACTAAGGAATAAAAAGCCAAACCTGAAGCAAGGAACTAATTATTGGAGTATTGGGATACATTCATACTCGAACACACAATTAATCTAGGTGATCTTCATAATTGGGCACGTGAGTTAAATTCTCAACCTCGTCTTGTCTGATTAGCTGATTGTTTGGAACCTGAACGGGCAGTAAGACGTAGTTCTAAAAAATAAAAGCTGAAAAAGATTAGCCATTAACGAATGTTTCAGGGTTTGAATTTTTTTCGGTTGTACAATGGGTGTTTTACCTAAAGGTTTTTCTACTCATCTTCCAAGCAAGTGCGAGTACATTTTATCTCAGTTAAACATTCCTTATTTCTATCTCGTTAGTGTAAATTTGTAGATAGCTCGGATGGGTAGTAATATTCGGTGTACGAAAAAATAAAAAATTAGATCCCAAATAAAGTCAAACAATGATAATGTATACCTTTATTTCCTCTTTTAACTCGGCTAAGGTGGTGGTTTAGTCCACTACTCAATCACGTCCCAACCACATATACATGAGAACTAATATTATATTTGCACCGGGCTTACCAACTTTTGGGTGTTCCTATACCTTGGTGTGAAGATTATATTGCGGTTATAATTATTTCTTTGCGATACCATTTTCTAGGCAGGATGGAGTCCATATGGGCATTTACAATCGACTTTGTTCCATGTTGTAAAGTTAAGATTGTTATATTTTTATTTCGTATGGTAAAGTGAGCGTGACATCGCACATTCAGGTAGGTATGGTTTAAACTCTGCCGACAAGTTTTTCCTTCTCTTTATGCTGCCAACTATTAAAAAAAGTAATATATTTTTATATAAGTTGCATTTTCTCTGCAAATAATTATATACAGATCCGAAACGGTGCACACACGTATTAAGGCATAATTAGCATCTACCTATGTTGGAGATACTGTGGTTCTAATTTCGTCTGGATGTTTTGAGACTTTCACTTTCTCTCAACTCCTAGGAGAGATAAGTATTGTGATCGTAACAAAATAATTGAGCTTTCGATTTTGATAAATGTCGTTTCATGACCCCCTGAAACAGAAAACTGGTTTTCACGATTCCGTCCGTCTGTTTCTATCCCAGACTAGAGCTGAAACATATTTAACGATCGGGCTAAAAATTGGTATCTAGGGTTTTCATAAGGTTTTTCCCGAGTTATTCTTGGAATTATATATCTAACCCTCAAAATTAAGGGTAGTTCACTGAAGGTAAAAAAAAATAGAAAATAGATTTTTCTCAAAATTCGCTTTAACGATTTTGATTAAATTTGTATAAAGGTTTTGTTCATCATTACAAATAAAATGGCAACTCTCACTTTTTCATGAAAATGAGTTTAAGCAGAAATTTTCCGTTTTGATCAGATCTTCGAAACTATTTAAGACTCTATTTATTACTCATTATTGTAGAGTTTTCGTACAGTGTAATGTATTGATTTGGATTAATCTAAATTATGTAAAAAGTCATGGATGAAGGTAATTTTTCTTTAAAGTAATATAGGTAGAGTATCCTTTTAAGATTCATCCATGAACAAACACGCGTTTCTTAGAATGAGGTGAAAAGGACTTCACCCCTAAAATATATTTTTTACACCTTCTTTCTTGTTAAAATATCTACTGCGTTGCTTCCTGTTAAAGGAAAAAGTTCATAGTATTTGGTAGAACACGCCATTTCTTTATACCAATAAGAAACTTGCTCTCACAAAATGTGTCGCCAGGACTCTGTCTATTGGTTAGTTTTTACTTTGTTGACCAAGGGAGAAAATGCAAGGGGTATGTCATATATAGACCATAGTGCGTATGTTCAGTACAGTATAGCAATAGCAATTGACGACGACGACGACGATGGAGAGGACGATCTCCGGGACCTTGCTCACAGTCCAACACATTATAATATAAGTCACTTTAATATCACAAGTGTGCAGTGATAACAAACATTTAACTGAAATATGTGCAAATAATTTACTGGTGTAATNACAACATTTATCTTTCTTTAATAATATTAATACCGATTTAATTAGTGCTCGAACACGGGGCTATAGACAGCTGATTGAACGGTATATTTTCCGTACAGTGATGATAGGCGCTCGATCACGGAGCTTAAGACAACCTAAAGTCATCACATCATCTTTTATCTGGGAATTAATCCACGGTGAATCAATCGATACCCGAAGTGGGGAGATTGATCACACATATTATTATTATTGACGCCCAAAGAGAGGCGCTTTTTATTCCGTATAGTTACAACAGTATGGGGCAGAAATTGTTGCGACATTTAATAACACTATATATTTTAACTACTAAATGTTTCATATTAAACATAAAATAACAACAAAATATTGACCATTTTCTACATACCATTTAAATATTAATTGTTTTAAAACAATGTCCTTAAGATTTTCGCCATTATATTCAATGCCTTGTTGTATGCACTTCTAAAATCTTGACATGTTTTTGTGCAATGTCATATCTCTTTTGAACAGCTTAAACTTCCACCTCACAAGAAAAAGTCCGAATCTTTTAAATCTGGTGAGCGTGATGGTCTGACAATATCACCAAACCGTGAAAAGGGGCCCAGGTAACATTTTGAGAAGCATCTCTATTGATGTTTGGCCTTTATGAACCCTGAACTGCAACGTAAGGGCATGGATGCGAACAGTATGTGGTTCCAGAAAAATGGGGCAACGCCCACACAGACTGAACATCATTGGAGGTGGTTCGCAAAATGTTTCCTGAGCACCTCGTTTCACTCTTTGGGGACATCACCTGTCTACCACGTTTACCAGACTTAACAGCTTCGGAGTTTATCTTGTGAAACGTGTTAAAGAATCGTGTTTACGTGACTCACTCAAGAACAATTCAGGAACTTAAAGAAAGAATTGTCATAGGAGTTGAAACAATTCAACAATAGACATTGCAAAAAATCATGCAAAGACTCGAGAAGTGCATACAGCAATGCAGGGTGTATAATGGTGGCCCTCTTAATGACATTGCTTTAAAAAAAATTAATAGTTCAATGACATTTAGAAAAGTGTGAATATTTTATTGTTATGTTAAGCTTTATTTGAAGCATTTATTAGTTTAAATAGTAAATATTAAGTGTAATTAAGTGTGTCAACACTTTCTGCCCCACACTCTACTATTAAAAATACAAATATTTTATTAAGTATATATTTTTATTAAACCACTAGTTTCTGAGTTGTAACCAAATAATAGATATTTTGTTTAAGCCTTTTGTAAATTTAAATTAATTGTTATCCTCTTTTGTGGACAGAGATGTTTCTCTTTTATTATTGTTTTTGTCCCAGTGTATACTATTTCATCTATACTATTTGGTAGAGTATTTCTACAGCAATGTATGTACTGTAACCACACAGCCTCAATTGGAAGGCATGTTTGTGTAAACATTGTATATTGTGAGTGGCGAATGACATAACGAATGTTACTAGGTTATTATGACAATTCGATAAACAAATAAACTAGAGGAGCTGACCCAAAAGGTGATATCAGAATTCCTTAGCTAGAAACCAGGCCGACGGCCACAGAAGACCGCAATCTAGGAGGTTACGCTGCTTGCCACGGGCCCACATAGTCTAAGTCGTCGGATTCATAAATAACCCAGGGAACCAGATTCGACGACAATAAAGGGACCAACTAGTGGTCAGAAAGGCCAATAGGTAAACCTCATAAGACATCGTTTTGTCACTCGCTTCTTTATATTCTCTAAGTTCTTCATTTTAACTTCACGATTAACATCACATTAAGTAATAAATAGCCTAGTAGTATCAATAAACCTTCTAAAGGCTAAGTCTAACGTCAATCACGAACCCACACAAGTATTTATATCATCCCCCGCCCCCCTCTTATTCTCGGCCAAGGACATCCTGACTGATCAACCAGGCCCACACATTGAACATACAAAAACGGGGGGTGACAATACATTATTTCGTCACAAATCTTACTAGTTTTTAGTAAATGTCTTTATATTAAGATAAATTATTATTATTATTATTATTATTATTATTATTATTATTATTAGCACCGCGTCTTACGGGTTATACGCACTTACGCTAATGTGTAATGGTAGGGTTATTGTGAGATGAAATGGAGGACCTACAGTTTAATGTGGAATCCGAAACACGGTGGAGGCCTGGCATTCCCCACATTCACAAGCTGTCTTGTCAAAGGTGAAGGAAGGGTTTGGTAATCAGGTAAATCTTTGCCGGGACCGAGGACTGAACCCCGGCCGCCAGCATAGAAGTCTGACACCTTACCTCTAGACCGCCTGGTCACCACCTTAATATACTAAAAGTAGGTTTAATCTTAATTAACGTAAATTAGGTGTCATCTTTATAAAAGGGCTGGATAGCTTAGTACATAATACTAAAAACGTATTTAAAACTAAGAACTGTGTATTTATATTTGGTGAGATTATTAGTCACTGAATAGAAATTGGTAACATGTGAAGTTAATATTATTTTCCAAAACTACTTTAAATGTAATTGATCTCAAATATTAATTTAATTTTTTCTTTGTAATTCCAATGGTTAAACATGGCTTTAACGAATTCAAATACAAAAATTACTAAAGCATCGGTTTAATATTAGTAATAATTATAATAATAATAATATCGATTTTATTTGGGCGAAGTTAAGGACAGAGACTTTTCTTACACTTAATATTAATTTTAGAACTTCCAAATCCTTGTATTCTATTAACATTTTGCTTGGTTCATTTCTTTTAATACCCTTAATACTGTACCGACCCGCATTGGTGTCCCCTGACACATCAGTGACACTCCAACCTATCACCTTTAATTTTAAGATTCCCCTTCCCTCACATCATGGTGATTATTAGTGCGCAACTGATATTTTGGTGTATCAGAAGTGGGATTTTTATATATCAACCTGGGAGAAGTCCGGCTTCACATCTTGTTGATCATAAATACACTCGGGCATCCCACGAATTGGTGTAATTGTGGGTGATTTACGGACCAGGCCCTTACAATTTTGGAGAATTGCAGATGGATATTACCATTATATATAATATATATTTACAAAATTATATGTTTTATATATAATTATATATGTGCTATGTATAAAATAAATAAAATGTGATATATATTTATATATATAGTCTATGTATATATGTGTATATATATACAAATAAATATGTATATGTGCTATATAATATGTATGTATATATCACATTTTCAAGCTGCGTATGACCTTCTCTATTTAGAGATACCATATTGTTCCACCCTCTTTGTTCACATGTAGAAATAAGATATTACGGTTTGTGTACAAGTAATGTGCTACAACACCGCGTGGGGCTTGCCTTTATTTATCGCCTACAATTGTTTGCAGGCGGGGATGATGCATTGTAATGTGCAGAGCCCGGGTGTTGTGGCATTCAGTGGCAATTTAAAAGTGTGAAGCCATTCGGTTTTCTTCTCTTATTTTTTCAACAACTTAAAGAAATTTGCTTAAGTGTATTTTCATTCTATAAAAATGTTTAGTTAAAATGGATGAGCCGGTAAGGGTGATAAAAAACAATAATCACTAATTATATGGAATATTTCCCGATTATTCGTGGAAAGCAATTATTTTAATCTGGGTTTTGACTTATATAAGTTTATTTAGAAAAAAAATCCGAATTAATTATCTGTTAAATAATGGTTTACAGGTCTGTTTTGTTTAATTTTATTCAAATAATAAGTTATATTTAGATCATTTTAAATGTATCACTTGATTTAAAAAAATCCTTTTGTAAATATAGATAAAATACAATTTTTTAAACTCTTAGTTTTTAATTTTTAATTTGAAGAAAGTATATTATAATAAAATATATATGAGCTTCGAGAGATGCATATTTGAATAAGACTTTGTTGTAAAGTTGAAACATGTCTAATAAAGGGCTCAGATTTGGACGTAATTAATAGGGTTAGGATTTTGATGATTTTGCATTATTTTTTTTTCAAACCTGGAACGTTGTTCAAGTGTATACAAATGTGTTTCATAAGAAACTTCGCAACTTCGTTAAGGCAATTTTTTGCATTTTTACGTGTTTTTACGTGAATATGGCATTTTTATAGGTTTTCGGTCATTTTAAGTAATTTTTTTCTTATTTTTGAGTCATGTGGCCATGTTTAGAATATCTCTGCACACATAATAGCAAACAGTGGTGCCAAAATGGCGGTTAGACTACTTCCACCCCTCCCCTGTCTCTACCTTCAAGCCGGTGATAGCTTGTCTTTCCCCTCCCCTCTAGCATAGTGGAGCTGTAAATAAACTCGTCTAAGCTAGTCTGAGTAAGTTTTGCAGATAACGGGGGCTCATTGTCTCTCGAAATTTTTCGGAAGTTTCACGTGTTGTTTATGTGAATTTCAACATTCAACATGCCTAAAGTGAAAGAAAGTGCCTTACATAAATCAAAACTTTTTTTTCTGAGTATGGCGAAAAAGTATTCTATATCGATGAACAGATACTATATTGCAAAAACTGTGATATGAGAGTTGCCAAGGAAAAGAAATTTACTGTGCAGCAGCATGTCAAGAGAAAAAAAACACAAACGAGGTTTTCACCGATTCCAGGATGAGAAAAAACTACAGAAAATGCTCCTTGACCAAACCAGCGAGTCTTCAAAACATTATGCATTTTATGAAGAAGTGTGCGAATCCTTCATTTGTGCCAATATTTCCTTGAGCAAAGTTAGCAATCCGAAATTGCACGGCTTTTTATAAAAGCACATTGGGAAGTCTTTTCCGGACTCCTACACACT
Organism: Timema shepardi; assembly: GCA_902151425.1. NCBI lineage: Eukaryota > Metazoa > Arthropoda > Insecta > Phasmatodea > Timematidae > Timema > Timema shepardi. The sequence goes on from CABFVX010003166.1 coordinate 47,434, forward strand.
AAGAAAAAATTATGTCAGCCGTTGCTATGAAAACACCATGAAGAAGATATAGGGAAAAGTAGCAAAAAATAAAATATAGGTGTTTATGGATGAGAAACTAACTCTCTCGGACGATATGTAGCTAACGTATTGGTAGGTTCGATGGAAGAAGACGGGCGTGGTGAACATTTTCCCATTAATTGTGAACATTTAGAAAAAGTAAATTTTTCTACAATAAGTGAACTCTTTGCTAGGTACTTGAGCTTAATATGGCCCAATGGCATTCATCACGGCAAAGTCCTGCTCTTCGTGACTGATGCTGCACCTTAAATGATAAAAGCTGCTTATGTTATTAAAGAACTGTACTCAAAAATGGTGAACCTAACATGTCTAGCATATGCCCGTCATAGAGTTGCTGAAGAGATACGAGGGCAATTCATCAAAGTTGACTAGCTGATTGGGTGGGGGAAGAAAGTGTTTCTTAAGACACCATCACGAGTGGCATCATTCAAATCGGTGGCCCCAAACGTTCCTTTGCCGCCGGCTTCCATTTTAACTAGATGGGGGACTGGGATTAAAGCATGCAACTATAACTGTGATAACTTCCAAATTGCGAAAAATATCATCGACTCATTTGACAGAAATGAAGCGACCTCAATTAAAATTGTGCTAAAATTTATTTTTGATCCTGAAATGCAGTTAAGTTTTCCTTCCTAAAGTCAAATTTTGGATTTATGCCTAGTTCCATTACTTCCTTGGAGAAGTCAGCAGTGTTATTAAGTGAACCAAATAGATTTGATAAAGAAAGTTGTGAATATCCTAAATATTGTGACTGTAAATGTGGGAAAGGCTGTGCAAAAGAAAATTGAGCGAGTTAAAAAAAAAGGATATGAAACGCTGTGCTTAGTTTCAGATGTGTTATCAAGGGAAATGTTAAATTTCACTAGACTATGAACAAAATGTCGTAGTTTATTTAAAGTATGCTCCTGTGGTGTCAGTTGAAGTATAAAAGAGGTTTTCTATGTTCAAAGCTTTGTTAGCAGATAATAGAAACTCATCTCTTTTGAAAATATGTAAATGGTTTTTGCTGTGCATTGCATTTCTGGACTGTTGAAATAAAATATCTAAGTTCGCCATGTCAAATTTAACCGTCAGAAAATGTAAGTTGGATTTTTATGTCTCTCTTCCTTGTATTATTTTGTACGAAATATCTTTTGTTGGCAAAATAAAAACTTTCAGTTCAGCACAGAAAAGGAACTTAAAATTACATTTTAAGGTTTTCCCCTCTCTTATAGGACTTGTTTTTAGTAAGGAAAAAATATTTTTTGGGTATTTTTTTTTAGTTTTAGAGAGCATTTTTTATACTTCTTGGGTCATAAATGCATTTTAATAGAGAATTTTATAGCAATTCTTAGGTCATCAAAATCCTAGCAATTATATATTTTTATCTTGCTAGTTAGGAATGTTATAATGAAAATGTAGGTAAATTAAATGGTCTGGAACTGTATTTTCACTTTTAATTTTACATATGTTACTGAATTGAACATATTTTCGAAGATATTACATAAAAATACATATTATGCGTGTTTTTATGAAGGTATTTTTTTTTTCTTGCTTTTAAATGCTGTGTTATTAATTTCCAGGCAACTTGTACTTTCATAAAGGAATATAAATCCAATAAAAAGAATAGTAGTGAACAAAGTCCAAGTCAGGAATACTGGATCATCGGAGAGGATTACAGTTGTCGTGTCTAACGATTCTTGTGCGGTTTGTCAGTTTGTAAACACAAGTCAAAGAATTATAAAAATAATACTTTCTGGATATCATTAGATTATTTTCATGCTGTTCTTTGGTCGGGAGAAGAAATGGAAACAAAGCAGTAAGGAAAAGATCAAATAAATAAAACAAAACCCAAAATTAAGAAAGGAAATGTAATTTGAAGTTTGTCGCAAAATACGGAGCATATAACAGTCTTTTGAAAAGCAAACACCAACCATATATATAAGCAAAGCTGGCCTAGTATTTTGAAATACAACATTTAACCTAGGACTGAAATTTTTGTTTCCAAAAATCTTACTTTTAAAAGTCAGGAGTGATCTGAGATTCACTTGTTTTTCAAAGAGTCGACAAAAGTGGGGTTTAAATTAAGGCCAAAGGGAGCGAAAGAGGCAGAAGGGAGCAAAAGCACTTTTACAGTTTTTATAGAATTGACATTTTTTGGCAAAAATAAATCAAATATTTCTCCAATTAGCAACATAGTGTTTGGTTTTCTGCACATGCTAATATCAACTAATCTTGAATGTTGGTCAAGAGTGTCCTGAAATTTTGTCAAAACATTTTAAATAAAGAGAAAAAGTTTTGACAAAATTCCAGGACACCCTTGACCTATATTCAAGATCTGTTGATATAAGCATGTGCAGAAAACCAAACTCTGTGTTACTACTGGGGGAATATTTGATTTATTTTGGCCAACAAAATGTAATGCTATAAAACTGTAAAATTACTCGCGCTCCCTTCTGCCAAGTGATTAGTGTTTGTATGATTTCAAAAATTAATAGTATTTATTCAATATATTTTAAATCTTTAATTTTTTGAAGACAAGTAGTTTAATATAAACTAATAATGCGTTAAAACTCGTTAAAAAAGTAATTGTATACGTATATATTTACAAGAGTGTTTTTATATTACTTCCCTCATATATGTTCAGCCATAAAATTATATTTCGTTTCAATAACACAATATTTATATTATTATTAACGGGGGGAATGAAGGTTTACTCGAGATTACATATTTTCACATTATTACGTAATTAACTACATACTTATTTCAATTGACGTTCATATTTGGTAGGTTAATACTACAGAAAAATCTGGGTTCTACTGATAAGACTATTGATGTGATTAAAAAAAAGTATTTCAATATATAATTTTGCTTGGTTTTTAAATTTTAGTAGGCTCACATTAAATTAATAAATGTTAAATTTAAGTTAGATATATGTAGTCTAAGAGGGTGTAAGGTACATGAGTTAAAGTGTGTGCTTTTGCAGTTTTTATAGCATAGGGTAGTTGTTGTTTTTTGCAAAATAAATAAAATATTGCTTCAGTAGAAACATAGGTTTTAGTTTTCTTCACATGGTGATATCAACAGTTGTTGAATATCTGTCATGAGCATAGCAGCATTAGATGAGAAACCTTTAAATGAAGGGGAAAAGTTGTCATTAAATTACAGGACATTTTTGACAAATGTTCCAAAACTGTTGATATCACTATATTAAGAGAATCGATCTATCTGTTTCTACCGAAGCAATATTTTATTTTATTTATTTTGGCCAAAAAATTTTTACTATAAAAACTGCATAAACTGCATAAACAGCTCACGTTCCTTACATCTTCACCCTAACTAACATATATTATTATATGGGCGTTAAATAATTTCATATTTACATGCGCTAAAATATTTTTGCCATTTATAACAAATTTATTTTTTCACTTTGACAATGGTCTTCGAGGTATAAACAACTTAAACCATCTAGCCTAAGGCAACAAACGAGCATTTTTAAATATTTAATAAATTGTACCAAATACTGATATAAATCAAACCCTGGGTTCTTGAGAGCATGTCGCTTGCCTATCCTTAACGATTTTATTTCCCTTCTAAGTTCTCCTATTTTTTACACTGATGAAGTTTGGTACAAAATACACTTTCAAACGGTGTCCTAATAACACGTATAAATACCTTAAGAAATGGTGAAATTGTATATCATACCAAAAATAAGTGTTTCATATACACCGGAATGACATGGGTTCAGGTACCTAGTTTATTCATCTCGTGGGGCAATACTACTACTGATAGCTGCATTTGTTATTACGGTTGAATATAAAGGCTGCAGACCTCAGTAAAACAAGAAATACACCAGTTTAAAACAAGACTTTACAAGAAAATACTTATATCTTCATAGAACTGATACTAATTAAACTACTTCCAAGAAACAGCAGCTTACAATTTTTTTTTCGTTGTTTTTCTAAATGTTTAATACACTAAATAAAAGACTTCATTATTAAATAATTGCATTCCTCGCTATATATTTATGAGGAGTGGATGTTGTGTTTTATTCTTTCTTCCATTTTATTACCTAGTATTTATTCCCCGAAACACTTGTAACTTATTATTAAACGCACTAAATTACTTATTTATACTATTACTAAAATTGTAAAATCTATTTCGGACTTAATAATTAGCTAATTATTTGCAATCAACCTAACAAAAATTCAAATGAATTGGATGCATTATTTTGGAGACTACCTGGGTCCATTGTTTTGTTGAATTCAAAAAATGGGTTGAATACATCCCACACCAATGGGCGTGTGGACGAAGGAGTAACGTATCGTCTTGTGTGGTTTGCCACTGTTGAAGATCTAGGGGTTTTAACCTTAATTGGATGTATTGAGATATATTATTTACACAAATTGTTTCACACTTCTCCATGAACATGCGCGTAATCTTCCTACAAATTATACCTTTCTCATTCCTACCCGATTAGTGTTAATATGCGTTTAGCATGGACGGGTATTTACATACCTAGACCACGATTTTTTATTTTATTTTTTCTCTACGTCCTATTTATCCTTTCGGACTATTGCATTTAACTAAACTAATGGACTAGAGCTGCAGTTTCAATAATGAGGGAGTGTAGTCACGTCTTCGTGGAGGGAAAGTGGTAGACCATGTAGTAAAAACTATCGTCAGCATCCCCGGTTGTTATTCTGGCACCAACCACCGCATCACTGGCAGACCAGACTATACCCAATATCATTGCTGAGGGAACGCCAGGTTTTATGGATAAAAGCTATATCTTCGTTCTCTCTCTCAGTTAACTGTTACCAAATCTCCTCGCTCTCAGTTATATCGGAAGTTGAGGTGCTGGGTTGAAAAGGAGCTACTGGTAACCTCTACTAACTAGCGTTTCGAAACTTGTCTTATATTAGAGGGGAGGTTGACCACACGAAAATGAGAGAATGACAAAGTTGTTTGCCAATAGTAGCCATACGGTTAACTCGGTGATGATGTCCACTGTAGATAAGATTGATGTTTAGTCCGTGGACGAATCGAACACGAGCTAAATACAGTGGACGAATGGTGTGGACTATGTTCCTTGTTGTACTCACAACATAAGTTGAGGCACGTACCTTACTCACGTACACGCCTTAAGACAATTTGCTTTCATTTTCTTTTCCTTTTTTAACATCTTACACTGGTGAATGCACGGACGTGAATTTGAATAAATTTACTTTACTAACTCATTTTTTTTATCCCCACTGTTGCCACGGAATGAATTTAATGTTCTGCGGAGCAGGTCTTGGCGGTAAGCTAAGCGAGAAGCTGCATTATCTTTAAAGTCTAAGGACGCAATGTTCTCGAACAAGTTTAGTTTCAGTCTTATCACTTTGCTTTGTTCTTTTTGTGCTCTACCTCTGTGTGTCTTGTTCTATCTCTGTGCTCGTCCTTACTTTGCAACACCTTTTGTGAAGGAAAAATTTAAATATGAAGATTGTTAAATGTAACTTGATCCCCTCCTACCCTCTTCTACTAAGAACGATGGAGATCTAGCTAACAAAAGGTGGAACATAAAGAATTCTAATTAAATATATTTTAATAAATTTCTAGACAACTTATATTTGAAATATTGAACTACGAGACAAATTTAAGTGATTAAAAGTTAGAATATTAAATATAGAACTCTTGAATCATCTAGTCATAAAATAGTATTCGAAAGATTCGATAATCACTTCAGTTTCAAATCTGAAAGGCACTTAGTCTAAATGTCAAGCTCATCTGGTCTGGTTTGTCTGTGACGAGGAGACTGGGGTTTGAATCTAGACCGGGTGTACTGCTTTTTTTTTTCTAAAGGCTTTTTTAAATTTCCCCCCACTTTAATGTGGATCCATTTCCTCCATATTCTACCTTGATCATCTCTACTCCATTAATATATTTAAATGGGGATTGCCTGGATGAGTATTAAGACCAGTAGCGAAAAAATAATAATAATCAGAAAATAATCCTAACATAATATAAAGTAATTAATTCCTTCCCAAATTGTTCTCTTTGTTTTGTTTTTTAAAAGGAACAAATAATACAAATCAGAAGTTAAATCAATATTTAATGTCACCAAACCATTTATAAATTCATTTCATAAACAGAAAAAAGTCTCGGTTTAGATTTTTTTTTTTTTTACAAAAATGATACATTTCTAAGTACTCGAAAGTTTAAAATAAAATTAGTTTATATTGCATTAAGATTCAATAAAAAGGGAATTCGACTAATCTTTATATAAAAAGTATTTATATTCTAGTTTAGAATAGGCTCTTGATAGATGAGTGGGTACCTAACACCACCAAACTCTGATAGTTAACATTTTTGTAGTCCTTTATTTATCCAGATATACCAAGTATATAAGCTATTTATATAAACATCACAGATGAATAAATGGTTTGTCTTTATCGTTGATTTGCTGAGGTAGTGCTTAGGAGACGTGTTGGAAAAACATGAATTGGTCAATTTGAGATTGCCCATTTTTTGTTCAACTGAAGACAGAAATATGTAATATCTAATTCAATGTTCACAGTGTAGTTTATATTCGGAATAAAGGATAATATTGGCCTTGATAATTATTTAGATATTTAATGATATATATAAAAGTTCACCACAGTCATTAAGATTTAAAATTTTGACTGTGAATACTATCATTTATATATATATATATATATTAGTTTAATTTAATCTTCTTAAGAAATTAACCATTGACAGATAATGAAAGCTTTTGGATTATTAAAAAAATAGTTTAACAAAAGTAAATACCCCTCAAGTGAACATTTCCTGTTTCTTTAGTAGATATAGCGTATAACCCGAACGGGTAGTAAGACGCGGTGCTAAATATTATTATTTAGTAGATAAATTTTAAGCGTAAAACCCGAACGGTTAGTAAGACGTGGTGCTAAATAAATAAAAACAAAAAATTAGTTAAATGTTGGCTATATTTAACTCAAATGTATCAAAAGTATACTGTTTATAGTTAGTGATATACTTTTATTCATCGGTGCATCTCTTAAGCTGTTCAATGCACAGGCAATTAATAAATTATTGCTAATTTTAAGCAATTTAGTATGATATTGGTTTTAAATCTTATTATAAACCTTGTGCAAGCTTGAGGTAACATATCTAACGTCATCATAAGTAAAGATTAATAAAAATTCCACACTAGTTTCGTGTTAGCTAGACTGCGGAGGATGGGGAGGAGATCAAAGTTCGAATCTCGGTCAGAGAAACTTTTTTTTTACTAAACTGTTTTCCACTCTCACTCCATGAAAATGCGGGATCACTTTCTCTAAATTCAAACTTATCAATTCCTAACCCATTAACATAATTAGTTCTTAAGCGTATACCACGAACGGTTAGTAAGACGCGCTACTAAATTTAAAAGACTCGCTTCTGCAGTCGAATGGTTTAAGCCCTTAAGGCATCACTCTCGCAATAGACTATACTAGCGATGAGGGGAAGATCAGCCTTCGAATCCTGATCAATTGTACTGAGGGTGGCTTACCTTAAATGATTTCCTACTCTCTTTATATACAAATACTGATACACTTCCTCTAAATTTAACCTTCTTCATGCTTAACACATTGAGTATAGCTTAAACGGGTAGTTAAACGCGGTGGGGAAAAAACGGTACGGCGCACCGCACAAACTTTCTCCCACTTTTATCTTAAAATATACATTTACTAAAAGATAATTTTGAGAAAATATATTTTTTCTCTTTTTGCCCTTCAGTAAACTACCCTTAAGTTTAGTGTTATAAATATAATTCCATAAACTACTAGGGGGGGGGGGCCTTATGAAAACACCAGATCCCAAGTTTTAGCCCCCCCCCCCCATAGGTAAAATAGTTTCTGCTCTAACTTGAGGTACAGACTGACAGACAGACAGACAAATGACGGCATCGCGAAAACCACTTCTTCTGTTTCAGGAGGTCATGAAACGTTGGAATTTAGCAAAATCTCGAGCTCGATTTTTTTATGATCAAAATACTTTCTCTCCGAGGTGTCGAGAGAAAGTAAAAAGAAGATAAGTAAATAAATTATTTGTGCTAATTCATTTATATACTTTTCTTTTTTTTAATATAAATGTATTATAAATGTTAGTTTTGTAAGGCATATATGCATCTAAAACAATATTATTATTATTATTATTATTAAAAACCATATAGTGAGCACAAAAAAATAAGTTTATCTCTTACAAAAATATATTTTTCCCCAATTAAGTAATATTGAAAATATGTTGCAATTTTAATTAGTAAATTATCGTTGTCTTTATATCTATTGTTTAGAGATTTTAAACGTAATTTATATTTATAGCACTAAACTGATCTTCTTTCTAAACACACAGCTTTGTCTTTTATTTTTTCCGTGTGAACTAGTGATAAACTTTTTACTTTCTTATATAAATAGAAAGTATTATAATTGGAAGTTTCAGTCTCGAGCTTATGATGAATTTTTACGTTTTACCTGCCCCTGAGTGCTCTCACCCCCCCCC
>CABFVX010003166.1:60697-77290 GCA_902151425.1 Timema shepardi
AATGTTAAGGGTGGACAACCCTTATCACTAAGGGGTATGAAAAATAGATGTTGGCCGATTCTCAGACCTACTCAATATGCTCACAAAATTTCATGAGAATCGGTCAAGCCGTTTCGGAGGAGTACGGGAACGAACATTGTGACACGAGAATTTTATATATAAGATATAACCCTTCTCTTTGAAGCGTAACTGAAATTATAATTGATAATAATATCAATATAACTTGCTTAGAATCCTACCGTTGTGTACGAGGACACAGGCGTCAGTTTCTTCTAGTATGGTTGGCCTGTGATAGGGAGGTCATCACTCGTATCCCGGAATATAACCTTGAGTATTTATTGTGGTGTCACAACTTTTCTTAATGTAAACTTGGATAAATTTCCTCTAAATATTACCTTACTAATTATTACCTATCCACTTTGTGTAAATTTGAGGTTAGTCAACGTGGGTTGGTTATTTAACATATCGCTACCCGTTCGACCTATTAGTATTTAACTATAAAAATGAATGAATCATTAATAAGGTAGAGTTTAGAGTAAATCTACCCTCATTTTCGTTGAGGTAGAGAGAGAAACTATTTACCAAAATATTCCCTCAGTATATATCTGTTTAGGATTCACACCCCGAACTCCCTATCACCAGCAAAGCCAGAATAGATGAGCTCGACGTCTACCCCGCGTGACCACCTATATGGATAAAGGGAATTAATAAATGAAACACTGGGAAACAAACTCACAAACGTCAGCCCTCAAGCCAACACTTGAGGAGAGCTAACAAACATTCTTAACTCGCTCTTGAAGTTTGTGTGAAAGAGACAACGCTAGATGTGATCTCTCCCAATTACTAAGACGAATGAGTCTAACAAACATTTGTTATTCCTCGAGCTAGGATAAAAAATATTCCGCATTGCACCAGTATTTGTGTTTGTCTCAACTCGCATGGTGGGAGATCAAAGATACGAAAATACCACCGAAAACCCTTGCATCACACAACACTCGCAAATAAAACATATCTCTGAATTTATTTTAAGAGACATTTTTTGGAAAAGAGTTGACCCATATTTCCCCACCCATCCCTTTCTCTATATCACTGATAAAGATTTGATTCTCTGCCGAAAATAAAATTGGCACATACCACTCGTTCAATAAATTATGCACAGCGCTAAAGTCTGTCCCACATCTCGAGACTAACTTTTGACCCAAAAAATTGACAAATGTTCACTTTCCTCGCTTTCCCGCCGCTCGCTTTGAAAGTTCCCCCAATTCCCCCTACCATTTCTTTTACCACCAACTCTCACTCTCCTTTTTGTTATGGAAATTCGGTGAAATGCCACTAACTTATTCATCAAATCTTATTACATTTTGTTGAGCATTCCAAGTGACGGCCGAAAACAAAACTTTCCAAAACTGGATTAAGTTTTGTTTTCTACCTTACTTGTGTATGATGCCATATAGATGAAGGAATGACGTGATTCGAACGGCTGTAAGGTAAAGTTAATAAACACATAGCACGAAAAACTAATTTGCTTAAGATTGGTACAGACGATTCAATATGATAGCGCCTCAGTAATAGTAGTTTTTAGTAAAAGCTTTCTTTAATTATTCTATCAATTATGATGTAAACTCACTTCGGCGGCCGTATTGTCTAAGACGCTACTCTCGCTGTAAACATGGCCATGTTTAGGTGGCCATTAACAATTTAGATGTGTTCGTAATTTGGATAAATTTTGCTCTGTTCCCAATCAGGATACAGCCTTACTGAGAGTGTTTTTTTCCTAAATGGTTTTTAACGTTCCCTCCACGCAAATGCGGCCTTACTTCCTCTAAATATTGCCTTCCTCATCCCCAAAACTATTAGCGTAATTAGTACATAAGCGTATAATCCGAACGGGTGGTAAGACATGGTGCTAAAAAAAATCATGATGTAATTTATTTTAGAATAATGATTAAGGGTTAATTTGTAGAACATAAGTATAGAGTGATACGGAGGTAAAATAATAAGAGCCAAACCAAATCTATGGAAACGCTGACAAAGGCGTCTTGTCTGATTTTCCGGTGACAATTGATTTTTTAAATTAAAAATCCCGACATGAAGTAGTGAGATTTTTTCTACCTCCAAGCAAGTCTCACACTATTCGCGAATTTGGGCGAATGTTTCAACCGAATTTTCGGCTTCATTAGTGTCGTGAAACCTATTTGAATATTCACTCGCCTTCTGTGAATCTCACACATATTTCGGACAGTCATCCGAAATCCAAACATTCGTCAACATTCTCAAATAGCGTGGGACCAGCTTAAGTGACTACCCACTTTCTTTCCTTGCAAATGTGGGTAACATTGCCTTTAAATCCTACCGACCTCATTTATATCCCAGTAGTATAAACCTAAATATAATATGGATAGCCTGGACGGAGGTGGTCATAAGCGAAACACAATTAAACATTTACCTAACACCGCTTCTTACTACCCCTTCGGGCTCTACGCCTATGTACTAATTACACTGATGTGTTAGGAATTGGGAAGGTTGAATTTAAAGGAAGGGAACCCGCATTTTTGTGGAGGGAGAGTGGAAAACCATTTATGAAAACCTACCCCAGTTCACCCAGCCGATATTCGAAACTTGATCTCCCTGTCCTCAGCAGTCTAGCTCAACACGAAACTAGTGAATTCTAGCTACGCCACCAAGGCGGCTGCCAACACAAAAGTTACACCAGCAATATGGATATACTATTCTTGGTCCAGCTGAATGGTTTTAAGCTTGGCCTTCTGGGGAATTTATCCTTGCTGGAAACCGTGGGGGGGTTAACCCCTGCGTCTTAATACCCTTTCGGTTCATACCACTTATGTACTATATACATTAATGGCTTTAGGTATGAGGAAGGCTATACTTATAGGAAGTAGACCAGCATTTGCGTCGAGGGAGAGTGGTAAGCCGTTTAGAAAAAAAACTCCGTTCCTTGAACTTCCCTTATCGACAGTCTAGTCTACTGCGAGTATAACACCTTAGACCATGCGAACACCAAAGCGGGTCTGTGGGATTGTTGATAAAGTCTAATTTTTATAGTAAACAACTTTTCTGGACAGTTAGCTATAAATGTTATTAGATCTACCTACTCGTAACCATACGTCAAATCATGTGATTTTCAACTTCGATAAATATTGTCAATACCTATACAATAAAAATAATAATGTAGTAAAATGTTATCAATGTTGACAGCAAAAAAATTTTTTTTATAAAGCGGTCCACTGTAAAAATAAGTAGAATTATTAGTCTTGTGGTAGAGAATTCTCACTTCAGTGAACATAATTTTACTTATGTAATTAAACCACACATATCTTGACGATAAACAAATATTTTCCCCTAATTTGTGGGTGTGCATGATAAATTAGTTTATGTTATAAAACACCCGAAGAAAGAACACATGCCTGAAAAGACTAATGCTCCTTTTCAATCGTTTTACGAGTGTGTTTAAAATTAAATGTATAATAGACTACACGTTTTAAAGTGTAGTTTTATTAATAGATTTGTAGCCAACCTAATGTACACACATGACGACAAATCATGTAAAGTGTCCCACTATTTATAGTTTAGTATTAGTTCCTAAATGATTCGGTGACTATGTCGTAGATTGTAAGTAATTTATTAAACTGTCGTGTATGAGCTTATATATAATGTACTCTGTGAGTTCATCCTAAGTTTAATGAAAATGATTGCAGTGCTGACGAAATTAATGACCGTGAACATTTAACCACATGTACTCTCATCACAAGGCCAAGGTCTTCAATCACTTTCTATCAAGTTTTTTTGTTCTATTTATATATATATATCTTTTCTTTCTGTGCACAGGGTTGACCAACAGTAGATTACCCACTGAATGCTGGCTGAATGGTCTGAGGCATCTCTCTCGTGTAAGACTTGGCCTGCTGATGACGTGAAGATCGGAGCTCGGATCCCGTTTGGGTCTACTGAGGCTGATTCTTTCCTAAATGGTTTTACCCTCTCCCCTTCCACGTAAATGCGGGAATATTACCTTTAAAACGAATCCTTCTTCAGCCTTACCTCATTATAGTAATTATCATATATGCGTATAACATGAATAGGTAGTGAGTGACACGCGGTGATAAAACTGTTATTATTATTATTCAAGCAGGGCCGGTGCAAACAGGGGTGCAACACGGGAATTAACTCATGATGACAGATTCAATGGGTGTGACATATTCTGGGGAGAGGGAGGCAGTAAAATTATTGTCGAAGCTGTATTAATGTTTGCCAACGAAAAATTATTTTCAGCCAGAAGCATAATTGATATTTTTAAGTGACTAGTAAGGCATATCATAGTAAACTTTTTTTTTAATACGTGTGTACACTCCGTTTACCTCAGACGGTATCAGTCCTATATTACAAGTTGAACCTCACAGAGTAAGCTTGCCACCTTTCAGGATTAACGAAGTGTACTAAATGTCAGTTGGTTGAAGATAATTGTCAGAAGTGGAATATGGTGATATTTTTAACTGTTTTATATCAATTTAAAATGTGAATTCCCGTGTAAAAAAAGAAGGTCTTATAGAGTGTAAGATGAAGAAAAAGATGGTTGTTCAGTCAATATTTTCACAAGGTGGCAAAACCTGAAGTGCCAGCCAAACTTGTATTCAAGAATAAATTAAACACAGAAAAGATTCAACTCGTCTAGAGCTAAGTTGCCAAAGCATCTTTTTTTTTCCTATCTTTTGTTTCTTTGCGTGCTCTGTAACTTTCTACCTGATATCCGTCTCTAAAAAATGGATTTGGATTAAAGAAAGTATATTTGAGAGGAAATGTGCCCCCATTTGTGTGGGGGGTGAGTGGGAAACGGTATTTGGGGGGGGGGGGGGAACACNGGGGGGGGGGGGGCGAACACCTCCACACAATCAGCCTTGATATACCCTTCATCGGAAAACCGGACCAGACTGACGACTTTGTCATCATGCCCACCAGTGTGGACTATAGTATTCTAAACAATCATTATCATTATGGCACCAACCTTGCGATTGGGTTTCTTAATCCTTGACAATTTTTTTACATCCTTGTACCTTATTTTGTCAACAGCGTCCACTATCTGATACATGTACTCCAGTCTTGGTCTGTCTCTTGAATTTCTTCCATCTCCTTCTTCAAACTATCATGTCTTAGTACATGACCTGCTATGTTAACTCTTCTTTATTGTATACCTTTCCAAAGTTTCCCTTCTTCATGTGCTTTTCTTAGCACTTCTGTAATTGACACCATCTCCATCCATGATATTTTCAACATTCTTCTGTAACACCACATTTCAAATGTTTCTTAACACTTAGGGCCGGTCTCATGACTCCTGAATAAATATTAATCTGGTAGATAAATAGTTATATCTGGTGGGTAAGTTAAAAGTGCTTCTTACGACTTCCAGATAAAATGTATTTATCCATCACATTTTTATCGGGAGGTTAAAGTACCTGATAACTTTTATCTGTAAGTTAAAATAGTTGTTGCTATATACCAAACCCTTCCTTCACCTCTGACAAGACATCTTGTGAATGTGGGGAATGCCAGGCCTCCACCGTGGTTCGGATTCCACGTTAAACTGTAGGTCCTCCATTTCATCTCACAATCACCCTACCATTACACATTAGCGTAAGTGCGTACAACCCGAACGGGTAGTAAGACGCGGTGCTAATAATAATAATAATAATAATAATAATAATAATAATAATAATAATAATAATAGTTGTTGCTATAGTGACACGTTTTTAATGAGATTTTGCCTATCAGAATTTGTTTTTTAGGTTAAAATCTTGGTTCACTTGTTTAGTAAACACAGACCCGGGCTCTAACTATTTAAAATTAAAACATTTAATTACCTTTTATATAAACTGACAAGCTATTTGTAGAGCTATATTTATAAAAGAACAAATTATCAAAATGTGAGTACAATAAATGAAATTTTGTAAACGTTATACCCAATTATTGCCTACATTTTGGCAGACACCAAAATTAGTACTTTCAAGACGTCCTAGCTTTCGCGCCCACGTGACGCCATCTGTTTACTCACACTCGCTTAGCCGCCATTATTTAACAAATGTTGGGCATTCTCATCACTCGCTAGGTTGTAGCGCTATCAGGAGGGCTTATACGAATGCGCATACCAGTAAACACAGTAACAACCTTACGTGTTCTGAATAAAAATATATTTATCCTACAGATAGCTATATGCCAGATAAATTCAGTTCATAAGACGCGTAAAACATTAAAGTGGCTAATAACTTTTATCTGGTAGATAGATTTAACCTTCCAATAGCAATATTCATCCGGTAGTCATAAGACCGGCCCTTAGTGGAATAAAATCTATTTTCAGTTGTCCTGTTTGTGATTGAAAGATGTCACTTTTAATGTTGTGTATTCTTTCTTTTCACCCGGGTTTCAGAAGAGAGCCACGAGTTGTAACCGACCCATTGGTCAGTGTTTGTACGACCCTGTCGTACACACTATTATTGCCATCATTATTATCATTATATTTTATATGCACTTTAAGATTCAAACTGCCAGGTATACTTAGTACACAACTTATATTAAATATGTAACCCCACTAAAAGCATTTTTTTATTTCATCGATGAAGAATATATATATTCTCTCTTGGTGAAGTTTCTTATGTAAATAGATAATTTCAATGAAGCTATGATAACTTTGTATTTTATAGTCATTTGTTTGTCTCCCACAGATAATGAGCAATATTATAATAGCTATCATAATATCAAGCCATAGATCTCATCAATTAGTGTAATGGGACGGATATTTGAATTTAAACTACTTGAAAAAATTAACCCTCTTCGAAGGTTTTTTTTAGCACCACGTCCTACTTAATATTTGTTTGAAGAGGGGTGATAAAGAGGAGTGTTTTACATGATTAATAGCAGTATATACTTGATTTTCAGAGAAAAGTTGGTTTATAGGTAGTTTACATATGACTGTTTTAAATTAAAAATATTTTGACTTTGGCTTTAACGTCTTTGTTAAATTTGGATATCCAGGCAGTGTTTACATGATAAATAGTAAGGGTATATAAAGGCTGAGGTTGGAGGGTCCGAACTCTTCTGGATTTTAATGTAAACTAATAAGGAGGTCCATATAATAGGTATAAAAACTTTGGGCCTATGTTTAATAACATCTATCTGACCCCTCCCCCCCTAGAAAAATTAGCTTTCTCTGCCCTTGATTAACCATTAGTTTTATTTGATATGTATTGACATTATCTTAGAGCTGATAATCATATGACTCAATGTATGAATGCATTAAAGTAGTTTTAATAACTTTTGTAAATGTCAGACTCTTACGAGAATCCTACATAATTGCTTACGTGTTTGAATGAAATGAAAATGAGAGTAGAAATTGGATCAAGTTTAAACGTTACCCCGTCGCATACCACAGGCAACAAAATAATTACAGTGCTGTTAAAACGTTTTTGTCTGAGCGAGCGGCTTAAAACAATTGCTTAACACAACTAGGAGGCTCGCATGAGAAGTTCGTTTTACCACACCGATTATGTCGTCACTATGATACGTTCTACGGCCCCTCGGGTGGGTTGGCGAGGACTCTCCCATTGAAATACTTGGGTGTCTCACTTTTCATTAGATGACAGACTAAACATGCGTACGTAGCTCTGCGTGCTTTATTTGTTACGGCACCGTTTTCGCTCAGCAGCTGTTGGCCACGCAAAGCTTCCGTATGACTCGACGATGGCACGGTTAGGGATGTGGTATCGAAATAAAAGTATCGATAACAGTAGATACAGGTATCAAAATACACATGAATCTTTCTGTTTCGTCATCTTTTGGGGCACATTTGAGTTAACTGAATTCATTAAGTTCTACAAAAGCTTCTTTTGTTTAGTTTGTGATGACCGTACTCATTGATAAAGGAAGATGTAGTAGACTGGTTGCCACTTGCCCCGTATACCGGTCAAATATCATGATATATCGGTAAGAAAAGATTAAATAACCACTATGATGTATGATGAGCTAAAATAGATTGAATGATAGAGTCGCTTCTTGCTTGTCGTGCAGAAAATGAGTTAGAATTGAAAAATAGGATCATTGGTTCTTCCTCCACAGTCCACCATAGTAAACATTTAATCCCAGCAAGAGTGAAGATAACAAAAAAAACTGTTTCTTTCGATACCAATCCGATACCGGAGTGTGAGTACTAATATCAGTAAAGGTATCGAGTAAAAAAAATTACTAGTATCAAAAGGAAAATATCGATATAAGCAAAGTATCGACACTTTTTCACATCCATAGGAACGGCATGGCGTCCCTAATTACCCACATTAGTGCTAACTTGGAAAAAGGCGTCAGTCTTGTCCAATATTGCTTACAGAGGACGGGGAGGTCAACGTTCATTTCTCAACTAGAATTATTAAGGTGTTTTTCCTTAAAAATATATATCTATCCACCTCTCTCTCACATGGTAAGGATTCAAACACCTGAACTCTCCGACACCATCAAACCCAAGTAGATGAGACTGACGTATCTTCCCTCGCGCCTACCAGTTTGAGTCGCATTTTACTCCCCACACTCAACCTTTAGGACCTAAACATATATTATTTTCACCGCATTTCAATATTCGTTCGGGCTCTACGCATATATATTATTTACGCTGATATGGCATGGACAAGAATGGTATAATTAAGAGAAAGTATATATATTTTTGTGTGGAGGCAGAGTAGGAAATCATTGAGGAAAAAATACCTTAGTACACCCGGCCGGGGTTTAAATCCCGATTTCCCCGTCACCGGCAAACCATACTAAACTAGTTTGTCATTTAGACCACATGCCCATTGATTCGGGTAGTATTAAATTATTTCTAGACCTTACCTGGAATATAAATCCATTAAATATAAATATTTGATCTTAATTTTGAAACCTAATTTTCTAAATATTCAAACCTTTTTAAATCCTGAATATGAAATTAAAATAAGTGTTGTCTATAAAAATTAACATAGCTGGTCCCTTAAGTTTTGTACATAATATTTATTATAGTTAATATCGATGTTAAAATAAATGGTACGACACAATCGTACAAAGTATCTAATAGGCTTATAGTTTGAAACCATATTTTTTAAAATATGTTTACAACAAACTACCCTTAAGTAAGTTTCTTCAGAAAACAACAATAACCTTGTTAATCATACAAATCACTCTTTATACTTGTACATACATTTTAATCAAAAGTGTTCAAAAATGTCTAGTTTTCAAAAATGAGATATTTGTAAGCCACTCTCAAGTTATTGATATTTATAAAATCAAACCATATAATCATTTATCATGAAATTCAATTTTCGGATACTCATTTTGAACTATGTTTTAAAAGTCATTTTCAAAAAGCTTAAAATTTTCAAAACTTTGTCATAAAAGTAAACTATCCTTAAATTAATTAATCTTGTAAAAATTATTATTTATTAATATTCATAATATATAATAGTTCTTAAATACCAATTTTGCAGTAAATTAAAGCTATTTTCAAAATAATTCAAATTTTCCAAATATCATTCATCAGTTAAAAACAAATATTAAATAAATTTTCAAAAAACAACAAATATATCCCTTTATATTATAAAATATTAACTAGATGCCCATTTTAACCAAATCGTATAGCCATTTTAAAAATATTTCAAGTTTATACCAAGCTCTAAAGAACATTTTTTTAAATTAGATTTTAAATCTTTTCACTTTAACCCAAATTAAATCTTTTTAAAGATCCGAGGAATCGAATTTGAATTCAAGATTAGAAATAAAATGTAAGATTCGGATTCTAGAAATTAAATATTTGACCCATCTCTACTTTATAAGAAAAAAGTAAAATATGAAATAACACGTGAACTATATTAACACATGACTTACAAACCAATTTAACCTGGGGACCCCACGAAGTTGCGCCTCTATTTAAAAAGTGCACTATTTCAGGGCTACCCGTACTAGTCCCTAGCTCAATCTTGCCGGTAAAACGTGGTAGTAATAATACACTCATGCTGTTTTTGTACTCGGAAACCTTTATTTCCCAAGATTCATTGCGACAGAGATAAAACCATGCCACGCAACAGAAGTCGTTGTTGGTCTTATCTCTACACAAGGTCCAGTGTTTCACAAGTAATAACCTGAAGAATGTTGTGTTTGTCCGAGGGCTTGTAAATGGTTCCTCCCGAACAATCTTCGCCGTCAAGCTGACAAATGGAGCCGGTATTGTGGATCTGGTCTACCCCTACCAAGCGTGCTGGATACCTCGTGAGAAATGGGGACATCTTTTCCTAGTATCTCCCGAGACGCCGCAAACACTTCCTTAACCTGGCCAAATAAGAGGGGTACGCACTTGGCTGCGATGCTCGCCTCGGTTGACAGACGTCGACACGTGAGTAAGCAGGGTTTCTAGAATTTTGGGAATCCGTAACTGCAGTTGTGAGGATGTTTACTTATAAGTAACCCGCCTCGGTGGCGTAGTTGGCTAACGCGCAGTCGTGTTGAGCTGCTCGACTGCTGAGAACGGGGAGATCGAGGTTCAGGGTGAGCTGGGGGTGGTTTTTCCTAAATAGTTTTCCACTCTCCCTCCACACAAATGCGGGTTAACTTCCTCTAATTTAACCTTCCCAATCCATTAGAGTAATTAGTACTTAAAGCGTATAACTCGAACGGGTAGTAAGACGCGGTGTTAAATATTATTATTATTACTTGTAAACAATATGTCAAGAAGACTGGAAAAACTGACGTGTAAAAATTAGGTGTTTAGTTGTAAGCATTGTTTCCACAAGATCGAAAAATCTCACCTGTAGAAATGAGAATATTTGATTGTAAGCAGGGTGCTCCAAAAATTAGAAATATTGGCATGTAGAAGTGAGGATGTTTGCTTTTAAGCAATGTGTCCACAAGACTGGAAAACCTATTATGTAAAAGTGAGGATCTTTTTTTAGGCAGGTATCAAAAACCCAGAAAACCAAAATCATACCTGTAGTAGTAAATAATGTGGCTAGTAATCATTTAAAACCTGCAGAGGTCAGAGAAAAATTAATGGCAACTTTAAGGGACTTGAATAAATGTTTTGAGACTGCAAAATTTAACAACAAAAGAAAAAGAAAAAGTTTACCCAATTTTAATTTTAATCTACTAAAATTGTAATAAAATGTGTGGATGTTGTTGAGTTGTTAAAATATACCGTTTAGGTATTGGGAGGGTTAGCTTAGTGCTGGCGAGTTTGACTGATGTGCTCAGTTTAGACCTAAGCAGGTGCAACATAAGTAATATAGTTTTAGTATTAATATTTTTAAACATTCAAAAATTACCTAATTTAAATTATTTGCAAAAAAAAATCTTATCCCTTGTGGCCTCCTCCCGTCTGTTCGTTTGTTATTTCTTCATCAAATGTTTACACTTTCGCATTTACATAATAATTTAACCTTCCTTGGAAGGGCGTGTGGGCAATCTGTGGTGTTCTTTGTCAGAGTATTTCAAAAGACTGACCTTTATTAAAGTGGGTTTCCTGACAGAGAGTGAATGTGTGAAGACATGACTCCCACCAAAAATATTGTGACCCAACAAAGAGACTTATATATATATATATATATATTTTTTTTTTAAAAAGTACAATATGCTTTGTACTGAAGTCCGAAATGACTCTGAGCGTCTTTTAGCGAAGATTACCTACCCCATTCTCTTATTATTTATTCTGGTAATTTGCATGTTTCTTAGCGAACAAGAAGGTAAAACGTAGAGATAATTTACCTTTATTTGCGTTGAAGAAGAATGGTAAATCAGTTATGAAATAAATTCCTCAGTACATTTGAACGATATTCAAGATCCCCAGCTTAAGGCAAACCAGATAGGATGAGTCTAAAGCCATTTTATAAACTGCGTTTGTTTCCAAGTTAGGTGTGAAAAGAGAGCTAAGGGGCCTAACATTTCTATTGGCACGCTTCTGCTGACTTCTTGTGTTGCCGACTATAAGCTACTCATAATAATAATAACTCTATATTCGGGCTTTAGATAAACACCAAGAACCCAAATTAAAAAACAAGTTATATTCCAAATTTTTTTGATAAATGTCGGTCAGTTCAATCCAGGGCTGGCCAAACAGTCGGTCGTGATCTACCGATCGACCGCGGCTGATAGTTTGGTCAATCACCTGGTTGATATATTTTTAAAAAAGATTGAGAGAACCAAAATGAAAGAGAGGCTTTGCTGATTTTTCTTAAATCAACATTAAAAAATCGAAATATCAAAGCTGTCTGATTGATGACCATTTACAATCCTGCCTTCGTTTATGACAGAGCAAATTATGAACTCTCATAAAACAAACTACCATAAGATTATGCGGAGTCATGGAACCATTTAAAAGTCAAGTGTTTAAAGAGAAACTACTTTTTCCATGGAAATTATGTATATTATGTAATTTGATGAAAAATTCAGTTTCATTGTATGAAAGGGCTATACGTTCTTAAATGCAATATAATTTTAGTTTTTACTATCAAAACACAAAATGGGTTATGATTTTTTTTTTGCCAACCAAGAAAACAATATAGGCCTAAGCTTATGTTTATGTAGTATGTCGCAAAGGATTTATTCTCTAGAGTAGATCCCTAGATCAAAAGTATGGCTACTCCTGGTTCAAGCTTGCCACCAATCTTGGAAAGTTTACAATTTATGTGGAAAATAATAATACATAACACCAAAATTATATTAAAATATTCAGATATACATCCGTTAACTCTGAAAATAAAATAACACTTAGATATAAACGGCGAAACCAAAACACGAATGGTATTCTTGAACACATAAGTCCTGTGTTTATTATATTGGATACATCCTCGTACATAGAATTTAATTTGACAGCTTCGTTGAATTATTAAATCAACTTCATGTGTCAATACACATATTTAATGTTTCTGTCTGGAATCATTGTTAATTCTGCAGCGAGTCCGCCTGTAGTTTAATTTTCATAGAAAGAGCCTTTTAGAAAAAAAAAGTTATTTTTTCTGTCAGTATTGAAAACATGGTGTCTAGGAGGATATTTGCTTTAAAAATGAATGAATGTACTTGGGAGTGAAGGGATAATCGTCCCGTAGAATACAGTGGGAAAAACATGCATCGTGAATGTAATAATCTAGAACCGTGTTCAGGGTACTGACTGGTAAACCCAATGGGAAGAGACTAGTAATAACTAGCTAGCTCAAGATAGGGATAGGCTGCGATGAAATGGACTGGATATAATTAGCTCAAGATAGGGATGGGGTGTCATGAGTTGGACTGGATAGAACTAGCTCAAGAGAGGGATAGGGTCTGATGAGTTGGACTGGATAGAGCTAGCTCAAAAGAGGGATAGGGTGTGATGAGTTGGACTGGATTAAACTAGATCAAGATAGGGATAGGTAGCGTATTTTTTTAAGTGCGGCAATGAATTCTTGAGTTCCTAATGCCATAAATTAAGTCAACAGTTAACATTGATAACATTCTACCACATTATTAGTGTTATTTTGTAGGTAATATATTTATAATATATATTAAATGCGACAGATGTAATTAACATGACTTGACGTGACAGCAGGTTTATTAGCTTTTTTAACTGTCAAATAAGGAAGGCTCTTATTAAAATTGGACTGTAATAAAACTCAGGACTTGAATCCTGAAATTTGTATTATTAAGTTCACCACAATGGTTATCTAAATGGCTTAATTTAATCTAAGGGATAAGAATTAAGACAAGGATTGGCAAAAGGTCGATCGAGATTGAGCGGTTGATCTCGCAGCAATTTTAAGTCAATCGCGTAAAAAAAAAAACTAAATCATCATGAAAAGTAAATCTTACTTTGCATTAATCCACTATGGTATAGCTCATAAGCTAGAGCCATAGTGTAATCTATCAAGGTAAGACTGCTGCCGCTCAGGGTTAATGGAGTGTACATTTTACCTATTTCTATAAAGGCAGTTATACAAGAATTGGAGGAAATATTGAATTTAAGGCATAACCACAGGATGTATGGAAATAAAATAAAATTAAAAGTTAAGTGGGGAAACTAATGATGATCACGGGACCTTTGATAAATGTAAAAGTCAATAGGAGCCCAAAAAAAGTTGCCGACCCTTGGATTCATTTTTTTTCCCAAACACATCACATTAGTGTGAAAAGATTACTTAAAAAAAATAGAGGAAAACAACCCTCAACACGGACTATATTAGAACCTTGATTTTCCCATCATTGATAATAGGATGTATCGCAAGCCTTACGTATTGGCCACGTGAACACAAGGGTGGTTCACAGGAGGTGTTAAATCGGGTTTGTACCCTCTAACTAAATTATACATTCTTGGGTTTGGGTAGGCCTCGTTTTAATAAGTAGATTTACAACTAGCCAACAAATTAGCAAAGTTGTTAATCAAAGTATCTCGTGGGTGAAAGGCTTTAAACGGCCTACGTTTGTGGCGAGCATCATATTCTGATAATTTAAAGGTTAATCTGGGCGCGCCTCACTAAGACGTCTCCAACCTGAATGTAAACCACTTTCTTGTTCCTTGTAAAAATATCTCTCTTAGCGATTCTATCTTGGGCAATCTGTCATAACAATATTTGCATACTCTAGTATACGTACAGTGCTTATAACAAACATTAGACATTTTTTTAACTCTAAGATATATTCCAAGCAAACTTTTTTTTAGTTACTGATACCATACATAAACAAAACAATACTTTCGGGTCAATAGATGGCCTTAAGTTGAAAAGGCTAGCATACCATACATAAACAAAACAATACTTCCGGGTCAACAGATGGCCTTAAGTTGCAAAGGCTAGCATACCATACATAAAACAAAACAATACTTCCGGGTCAACAGATGGCCTTAAGTTAAAAAGGCTATCATACCATCCAAGGCTCATAGAAATTTTGGAATTCTCTAAAAAATATTTTTCATGATTTTACTGTAAATAAAAGAATAAATTCTGATTTTTATAGGAAGCCCACTTTTGACCACCAGCATTGATTTAAAGTCCGAACCCACTTCGGTGGCAGCATGGTCTAAGGTGCTACTCTCACAGTAGACTAGATTGCAGAGGACCGTGAGCTCGAGGTTTGAATCTCGGTCGGGTTTATTGAGAGTGGTTTTCCAAGAAAGTTTTCTGAGCAAATGTGGGTACACGTCCTTTAAATATAACCGTTCTGATTCCTAGCTCATTAGCTTGATTAGTACTTAAGCGTATAGCCCGAACAGATCGGAAGACGCAGTCCTAAAAAAATGTTGAATGTCACTAAGATTTCGCATTTTATAAATGTTTCTATTAATTATTGATTAATTGATTATTAAAATCTTTCAATAGCACTTCCTTGTTGATTAATTTATGATCTTTCATTTACATCATTAATTAAATGGACTTAGAATATAAACACATTTAGTGGATCGTTTCAGCTATTTCTGCAGATTATTGAACTAGATCAAGATCTATATAAAAAGCATTCACTAGACTTTCTAGCTAGAAGTTTACTCGTCAAAGGCTATACGTTTTACATATCTCTTTAGGTGTATAGTTTGATTTAAAACGTTTATTTTCCCCCTTCGAAAATCGAGGAGAACTCTAAAACGACCCCGATTTCAGTTATCAATATGTATTTGTTGCAGCAAAACAGTCAAGTAAAAATCAGTTATTACTTTTAACCAAATACAAATATTTTATCTATCCATATATTAATATACACACATAATGGTTTCCATGGTGATGTAAGCAAATAATGATTGAACAAATGAGCTCGTGCGTACACAGAAAAGATAGAACATTCTCTAGGAAATTTGGGTTTTTGTTTTAAGCTACTATTTTTGCCGACATCCCAGACCCGTAACGTTTAAAATGAATAAACGTTTGTCAAAATCATTTCAACCATTTTCTCTCAATTTCAACTTACTGGAAAAGGGCTAAATTATACATAAGATCAGAGGTAAACATTTAAACACAAAGAAGAGGAAGGATAAAAATCAACAATAATATAAATAACCTGATATAATCGATTTGTTTGATAAATATACAAATAACTGCCGTAATCTTTCTATTTGTTGAACCATATCACTAACGTAAGAGTTGAGTTGGTATTATTTGTAATCAAAAATAAATATTTTATCTACATATATATATATACTCATGCACAAAGTAGGGATTCCATGGTGATGTAAACAGAGAATGAAGAGCTGAATTTTTTTTTGAGAAAGTCAGCTTTTTGTTGGGAATTACTATTTTTCCCGACATCCTAGATCCCTAACCTTTATAATGAGAGGTCTTTTGTCAAATATGTTCAGCCATTTCCGAGTAATTTCTATTACCACAAACGGGCTTATCAAATTAGAGTGAGAGATAAATTGAGAGAGTGGTTTGAGAAAGAGAGTTTGAGAGAGAGCTTGAGAGGGAGAGGGTGTTTGAGAGAGAGAGAGAGAGTAAGAGTGATTTTGAGAAAGTTTGGAATAAAAAGGGTTTGATAGAGTGTGTGTGTGTGTGTGTGTGTGTGTGTGTGTGTGTGTGTGTGTGTGTGTGTGTGTGTGTGTGTGTGTGTGTGTGTGTGTGTGTG
>CABFVX010003166.1:79776-92874 GCA_902151425.1 Timema shepardi
GAGGTTCCTAAATTGTTTTCCACTCTCCCTCCACGCAAATGCGGCTTCACTTCCTCTAATTCAACCTTCCCAATTCCTAATCCATTAGAGTAATTAATACATTAATACTTAAAGCGTATAACCTGAACGGGTAGTAAGACGCGGTGCTCAATATTATTATTATTGTTATAAAATGCAATATATAGTTTGAAAAATTTTATATTAAATATACAATTAAATGGCAAATAATCCTAAAGTGTTTCAATATTGAAGGGAATAGGACAAATGATCTCAAATGAAAGATCGTGTTACCTTATTTTATTGAAACACCCTCGCACATAGATAATCTCTTGCAAAAGGATCACCCAGACCTGTAGTCCACCACTATAACCTCGTGCTAAAGGATCACTCAGACCTGTAGTCCACCTCTATAACCTCGTGCTAAAGGATCACTCAGACCTGTAGTCCACCTCTATAATCTCTTGCTAAAGGATCACTCAGACCTGTAGTCCACCTCTATAATATCTTGCTAAAGGATCACTCAGACCTGTAGTCCACCTCTATAATCTCTTGCAAAAGGATCACCCAGACCTGTAGTCCACCTCTATAATCTCTTGCTAAAGGATCACTCAGACCTGTAGTCCACCTCTATAATCTCTTGCTAGAGGATCACTCAGATATGTAGTCCACCTCTATAATATCTTGCAAAAGGATCACCCAGACCTGTAGTCCACCACTATAACCTCGTGCTAAAGGATCACTCAGACCTGTAGTCCACCTCTATAAATCTCTTGCTAAAGGATCACTCAGACCTGTAGTCCACCTCTATAATCTCTTGCTAAAGGATCACTCAGATATGTAGTCCACCTCTATAATCTCTTGATAAAGGATAACTCAGACCTGTAGTCCCCCTCTATAACCTCGTGCTAAAGGATCACCCAGACCTGTAGTCCCCCTCTATAATATCTTGGTAAAGGATCACCCAGACCTGTAGTCCCCCTCTATAATCTCTTGGTAAAGGATCACTCAGACATGTAGTCCACCTCTATAATCTCTTGCTAAAGGATCACTCAGACCTGTAGTCCCCCTCTATAATATCTTAGTAAAGGATCACCCAGACCTGTAGTCCCCCTCTATAATATATTAGTAAAGGATCACCCAGACCTGTAGTCCCCCTCTATAATATCTTAGTAAAGGATCACCCAGACCTGTAGTCCCCCTCTATAATCTCTTGGTAAAGGATCACTCAGACATGTAGTCCCCCTCTATAATATCTTGGTAAAGGATCACCCAGACCTGTAGTCCACCTCTATAATCGCTTAGTAAAGGATCACCCAGACCTGTAGTCCCCCTATATAGTATCTTGGTAAGGGATCACTCAGACCTGTAGTCCCCCTCTATAATCTCTTGCTAAAGGATCACCCAGACCTGTAGTCCCCCTCTATAATCTCTTGCTAAAGGATCACTCAGACCTGTAGTCCACCTCTATAATATCTTGCTAAAGGATCACTCAGACCTGTAGTCACACCTCTATAATCTCTTGCAAAAGGATCACCCAGACCTGTAGTCCCCCTCTATAATATCTTAGTAAAGGATCACTCAGACCTGTAGTCCCCCTCTATAATATCTTAGTAAAGGATCACCCAGACCTGTAGTTCCCCTCTATAATCGCTTGGTAAAGGATCACCCAGACCTGTAGTCCACCTCTATAACCTCTTGCTAAAGGATCACCCAGACCTGTAGTCCCCCTCTATAATCGCTTAGTAAAGGATCACCCAGACCTGTAATCCCCCTCTATAATATCTTGGTAAGGGATCACCCAGACCTTTAGTCCCCCTTTATAATATCTTGCTAAAGGATCACCCAGACCTGTAGTCCCCCTCTATAACCTCTATTCCAAAGAGCTCCTGAACGCCTAGTATTCAGCGTGTGAGCATAGAACTGGCATAGATCACACTTAATGAAGTGGTGTTGAGGCGTTTCCCACGGCCGCTTGGTTTGAGTAGCACGCCTTGGCACCTTGCCACTTCGCTACTGTGTGTTGGGGCCAACTTGTCACTGGAATAGTAAAACCATGCGAGCTCATGTTGCGTCTTACACTTGAAAGGCCTTTGGTAAATTGTATGATAGTGTTTAAAAATACTGTGCTCTCTGAATGTATAGTTCATGGTCTCGACACACAGCTCGCTGGAGACTTTCCACAGCATTTAGATCTCACTACAGGTCTATCTATAATACTTTGAAATAGTTCTGTTTTTTTTTTAATTTCCTTTTAGAAAATACAAAATTCTCTTTTTATAAAAAAATAAACATTCTACTTTATTATTAGTGTTATTATATCGGTATTGATAACTTCAAACAAAAGTTACAGCAGTAGATCACATGACTTGACTTATGAATACGTGAGGTTAAATCGAGCAATCTTTCTAGCTGTCAGATAAAATCTTCCTTATGAAAATTGGACTGTCCAGGTAAACCATGCACATAATTAATACGTACATAAATATAACTTAAAACACACTTTATAAAAAATTTGATTTTGTATTGTATTGTGCTTATTGCTTATATATATATATATATATATATATATAATTCTTATCATAATTATTCTATCCACAAGCAATGAATCAAATGATCACAATCATCAGTACACGATTTACAAACTAACTTGATCCTAGAAAAGTCCTTATTTCTTTAACCTTCCTGTGGTCTTAAACTGTTGGTAGCCACCGTACTCTTCAGTACAGTGGTTCCCAAACTGTGGTTTGCAGCGTAGTGCTAGAGGGTCCACAAACGGGATCACAAGGAATAAATTAATATTGCTTGAAATATATAAAGATTATAAGATTAATAGGCCTAAGTCTGTTAAGTCAACAATAGTTTGAACCACAAGTAGTATTCATGTATTTTTACTTTTGCTGTTACTTGTGAAATGTGAACAAGAACCATACTCGTGACGTCACGACGGGTCTTTAGGAGTTCCCATGTTAAAGAACTTTGTTAGATTCAACAAGTTTTAAAGATATAACGTTGAAACAAAAAACATAAATTCTTAAATAATTCTAAAAATAGTCCTACAGAATCACAGATTTATTATCTTTATCTTGAAGTAGTTCTTTTGTAAACATATTTGTTATAAATCATTTACAACTTTGCCTGGTCATAAAAATGTCCTGTTGGAGTCTTCCTGCCAGGATGTAGATTAAACAAATACGTGGAAACATATATCCAGAATAGGAAACAAGAAAAAGATTATTTTAAAAAGAAAGTCGATATTTTAAAGGTGCAAATAGTATAGTGACTGTGTAAACTCTTCAAAGGAAGAGAGCAAGTTTTATCAATAAATGAACAAGAGGCCTCACTGGGTGAGCTACTCATATTATTTCCTCTCTTTCTATTTCATACTTTGGCGTCTTAAGTGTGATAGTGCTTAGGTGAGTCAAGTTAATCTGCAACCCGATTCGCAAAGTATCTTCGAAATCTAAAAGTAGGAAACTTAGTTAAAAAGCATGCACATTAAAATATATTTCTGCCTTGGAAAGGTGACAGAAGGTTCTGTATATTAGAGTAGGGTTCCCCCTGTGTGTATCAAACAATTATTAAGGAGTCCACACATGCATAAAATGTTTATTAAGTGGTCTGATATTGGGAAAAGTTTTAGAAACAGTGTTATAGTTTCTTATGGAACTTGACTTTCATTCTGGTCTGCACAGTTAAAATCATGGTGGCTTCCTGATTCCAAACCGTCCCGATTGCGAGCAGTTCAAATTGCAAACATGAGATTTTTGATATATGGGGAGATGTATAAATTGAGAAGCTACTATATTGGTGTGCCATCCCACCCCAAATTTGATAATAGGGGCAGCACACAGGTGCTTAGCAGTCGTACTTTCTTTAAGCCTCGTCAATCTAAATTTAACTCAATTACATACACGAGCATTTCTATGTTAGGTTAGGTTAGGTTAGATTTAGGGTTATGTTAGGTTAGGTTTAGGGTTAGGTTAAGTTAGGTTGTGTTAGGTTTGGTTTTGTTTTGTTTGGTTAGGCTAGGCTAAGCTTGGTCATGAAGAAATCCCCGGTGGCTGGTGGGTGCTGCCAGTAACCCTTTTCATCCGTGTCACCACCCTCACGTAGGAATTTCATTGAGTTGCTCTTTTACTTGTCCGCAATATGGTCATTGTATATTTAGGTGGCCATAACGTTTTTGGGTGTAATCGAAATTTGAAGAAATTTTGCCCTGTTTTCAATCAGGATACAACCAAAATCACAAAATGTGACCGGCTCAAGGTATATTGGAAAGACTGTCACTCATATTGTTTTTTGAGTTGTTTTTAGGGTGACCTGGTGGTCCAGGGGTAAGGTGTCGAACTTCTTCTGTGCTGAGGGTCCAGGGCTCAATCCTTGGTCCTGGCACAGATTTATCTGATTGACAAACCCTTCCTTCACCTTTGACAAGACGTGTATTAATCACAACTTGTGAATGTGAGGAATGCCAGACCTCCACCGTGGTTCAGATTCCACGTTAAGCTGTAGGTCCTCCATTTCATCTCACAATCACCCTACCATTACACATTAGCGTAAGTGCGTATAACCCGAACGGGTAGTAAGACACGGTGCTAATAATAATAATAANAGCGTAAGTGCGTATAACCCGAACGGGTAGTAAGACACGGTGCTAATAATAATAATAATAATAATAATAATAATAATAATAATAGTTGTGTGTACGTACCTTAAAAATATCCCACTTTTTGCATCTCTTTCAAATCACATAAAGTAGCATATTAAGTTAAATGTAAAATCACAACCAAACATATTCAAAGTTAAAATTCTTAATAAAGTAGCTCACCTTAAGGTTTTTAAGGCAAGTAGTAATAGTGGTAGCACTGTTAGTTTTTATATTTATCATTCACAACCTTGCATGTATGATACTAGTACATCGGTGAGGATGGGAGGGGTAGTATGGAGGCCTGTATGGGCGGGGGGGTAACACCACATAATCAATTTGTCAAGTCCTACATCCATAAAACGTGAGGATATAACCAAGTTAAAGTTTATTGAATGTATCAGACGTACATCCTAAATGCTAGGGAAGCTAGCTACTCGGTGGTGCTTTGAAGGAAATTAGACTCGTGTGTATGATGATAAATTAATCAAGGGTATGATTGGTCTACATATAGAATAATATCGCTCTATTGAAAATTTAAAGACGTGCAGATGTTTGAAATAAACAAGTCGGTGATCCACTTATATGGATGAATAGTCTAAGGCGTCACTCTCATGTTAGACTGGCCTGCTGAGGGTGGTTAGATTGAGGTTCGAATCCCGGTCAATTCTACTGAAAGTGATTTTTTCCTAAGTGGTTTCCAAGCAAATGTTGGTTTACTACCTCTAAAATGTTTCCTTCCTATTCCCTACCCCATTAGAGTTAATGATCATGATTATATACGTATAGCTTGAACAGATCGTAAGACACGGTAATATAAAAACAAGTCGGTGGACAGCAAAGCACATCCCTAGAAGTTGCAGCGA
The DNA here is from genome assembly GCA_902151425.1 of Timema shepardi. NCBI lineage: Eukaryota > Metazoa > Arthropoda > Insecta > Phasmatodea > Timematidae > Timema > Timema shepardi. Next base: position 85,288 of record CABFVX010003166.1, read on the forward strand.
TATTTATTAAGAAGCCTCGGATATAATTAATGTTATTTGAAACATATAGAGGATGTGGTTGTAAGGTAAAGGGAATCCAAGATTTGTGAGAAAAGTGTAAACAGGCGAGCATATATAATAATATGTCCCTGACTATATTTTTAAACATACTAGATGTTTGGCTCCCAGGTCCTGTCTTCTCATATGGCAAGATGTTAAAATTGGGGCGAATGTTATATTTCTTTACAGTTTTTTTTAGTGGAAGTAAAAATGAAATAAACTTTTTTTAATTTATATTAAGAAAGCAATGTCATAAAAATAAAAACACATTTTAAACAAGTTGTCCAAAACTTTATAACATATGATAGTATTTTTGAAAAATATGATGAAATTGTAGTAAGGAAACAATATTAATTTATATTAATAGAATTCAATATGAAAAATTATTGGTATATTTGAATATAAAGTCGAAAAAATATAAAAAAAATTATGTGAAATTGCAAACTTTTAATTTAGTGAGTGTGTGTGTGTGTGTATATATATATATGATTTGTACAAAACTTTATAACATATGATGGTATTTTTGAAAATCATGATGGAATTGTAGTAAGGAAGCAATATTTATTTATATTAATAGAATTCAATATGAAAAATTATTGGTATATTTGAATAGAGAGCTAAAAAAATAAAAAATTATGTGACATTGCAAACTTTTAATATAGTGAGTACATATATCTATATATACTCACTATATTAAAAGTTTGCAATTTCTCATAATTTTTTTAAACTTTATATTCAAATATAACAATAATTTTTCATATTGATATTAATATAAAAAAAATATGATGGTATGTAACCGGAATAGAGTTTTCCAGTGAATAATTAAAATATATTAAAATTTAAAGAGAAAAACTTGAAATCTTACATGTTTACTACACCTCAAACATGCTCTCCATTTTAATTTTTAATTTAAGCTCTTAAAATGATAAAAAGCTTATTTAGCCCTTTAATAAATTGATTAAATAGTCAATGAATAATTCGATATGTTAATACTACTTGAGACGCATATAAACCATCTCGATAAGCCACAAGCTTTTATAATCTTCTAGTTTATGGTTTAATCTTTGAATCATTTACTATCCTGTTTTATACTATAGTGATGAGCTATACTTAGCTTATAGGCAGATCCCGGATTTTGATTACAGGCCGTCGGTACATCCCAGACGATGCTCATGTGTACATACATTTGGTTTATTATCCCCTGCATGTGGAAACGTAGGGGCCTATATGTCATTTTATGTCATTTTGCATTTTAGGCCATATTTACCTAGATTGCGTCCATTTTGTGTATTTTTGGATCATTTTTATACATTTTAAATAGGTTTTAAACATTTATTTGGAATAAGTACCCTATTATAAAATTTTATAAATACACAAAAATAAAACATTTAATCACACAGTTACCGAAATGAGAAGGCAATGAACTTTGTACCCTCTTTGCCCATTTGGTTGGGAAATACACATTACTGGTGAGCCACTGCAATTAAGCTGAAAATGGTTGCGTTGAGAAGGGATAGCTTTTTTTCTGAAATATTTGTATATTTGTATATTTGTATATTTGTAATATTTGTAAATTACTGTCACGTTTATCAGAATGCAGGAGTACATGTGTTAAAGGCTTTTAATTGCATAGTTTTGTTATAGTTTACTTTTGTAAAGCGAATGTTTGATTGAGTAGTGTGCATCCATTAAAAGATTTCCTTCTTCTTTGGATAATATATGAAAAAATTTGAAGTAATTTTTTTATAATTTAAGGATATAAAAGTCCGGGCCCTGGACATGAGCTTTTAACGTTTTCGAACAATACTAGTTGTCCCCTGTGTTAATTTTAAAATGAGAGATCTAAAACCCACTTCAGTGGTCACATGGTCGTAGGCTTCACCCTCGCAATAGAGTAGACGGCCGATGATGAGGAGATCAGTGTTTGATCCCAGTCGGTTGTACTGAAGGTAGTTTTTCCTAAATCGTTTCCCACTCTGCCTTCATGCAAACACAGCAACACTTCCTCTAAATTAAACCTATTTCATCCCTAAACAATAGAATAACTAGAACACAAGAATATAATCCAAACGGGTATTAAAGTGGGGTGCAAAAAAACATAAGACATCTCTCAACCGTAGCCTTTAGAATTTAGAAATGTAAATTCAGAATTCAATCATTCTAGGTATAATATAATATAATCCTAATCTAATATTGATGTCTAGGGTAAAAATTTACTCCTTTGAATATTTTTGAACGTAAACATTTTGACTGCATTAAAAAAATGTAAACAGGTTGTGTAGAACTCCAGAAAATAACTGTTGAAGGAAAATCACCTCACTTATTTACATTACAATAATAATTGATGATCTTAGTATTAATGTTACTTCTGAGCTATCCAGGCTGACAATTAGATACTTATATTGGTACTATTAGCCTAGTAGCGTAAATTAATCAGTGTGCCCGTGTCATTAACAGCACGCTATCAAGTGGCTAATTGCCATTAATGAGACGATCATGTGTGTACGACGATTAAGTGCTGTGACGTAGGACGCTGTTTACACGCACATCTCCTGCGAGCTGAGAAGGACCTTTTGGCACGGGCCTTTGAGAACGACTGCCTGACGACACAGGCGAGAGTATATATCTCCACCAGTGTTCACGTAGTCTAAGCCGTCACACAATAATGAGCTAGAAACGGGTTCTTATTTTTTTTAGGAAGGGCTTTATCAAGCGTTTAGAAAAATTACTCGATCTTCTTTCACCGTCAAGTCGTGCAGTTGTCACTTTTGACAGATATTATCAATATTAACTAAATTATACTAATACAATAATCAAACGTTATCAATTTTGGCGACCAAAAAGATTTGTTTGTAATTTCTGAAATGTAATTCCCCTGAAAATTGGACAGTATTAAAGAACTGCTTATTAGGAGCATTTTTAAATAAACCGTTTTGTTTTTATTTTAAAGTTTTGATGACAATATTAACCTACGTTGTTGCTATGGATACAATAGTGTTGATGAAGTGCACCCGCATTAGCGTGGAGTAAGAATTGTAAAACTATAGTGATTATCACATTGTAAGATAACCCTCAGAGCACCTAGCTGGGATTTGAACCTCTACCTCTTTGTCATTGGCCTTTCAATCTATTGAAAGTATAACTCCTTAGACTATGTAACGACCATTGTGGGTATCCATTGGCCGTAATATCCGATTGAATAAAAGTGTTTCTTCTTCCGTATTATGCAGAGTAAGGGAACCTCGACCGTGTTGCAGATCTGTGAAAAGCTCAAACTCATCTATAAATAATCTCTATCAAATCTCTTTTATCGACAGAGTTTAGTTTTTACCCGCTTCAGTGGCCGCTTGGTCTAAGGCGTCATTCTCGCAATAAACTAGACCGCTTATGATGGGGAGATTGGGGTTCGATCTTGGTAGGGTGTAGGCCTACTAAGGCTTTTTCTTAAGTGGTTTTCCCCTCTCCTTCCATGCAAATGCGAGTACACTTCCTCTAAATTCAACCTTCCTTTTACCTTAACATATTAGATAAAGTAGTACATAATATGGGTATAACTAGAATAGTAAGTAGGACAAAACTATAAAAAATAAAATCTGATGTGAAAGTAGGGGGGAAGAGAGTGATTAGGATTTCATAATAAGTGGGGTATCAACAGTTAAATACCCCTACTTCATGTTCTAATCATCTAAAGATTCAATAAACTAACAATACTCAAGACAAGGGTAATTTTTTACGCCATGTTATTAATTTCTTGTGTTTTATTATTACCATTATAGGTGTTATTTCTGACACATAGGACAAGGTACCAACCTATCATTAATACGGAATCGCTTGAGAAATAATTATAGGCCTTATCAGGTTACTCAGTAAATAATATATCACTTAGAAATAATGAGCTTTGATCGAGGGAGGGGTTCAACAGGCCGTGGACACAATGAAGAATAACATGTTTTTTGTTATCGATCAAACTATAGTTGGTTCGTTGTAGCTTTGACCTTTTCAAACAGTTGAAATGTTACTCAAACACAATAGTTTAGGATTCATTCGCGTCCCAAATGTGTGGTTTTAGTTTGGAAAATTAGACTATCTTTCATCACGTCTCAATTTTATTTTACTTTCCACCACGTTTGGTTTACAGGCATTCATCAAAATGGTCCAAATGTTTTCATCCCAGGAGCCAAATCCGAGTTTCAGTTTGCACCGTGGACCGAAGATATATTGAGTAATACCATAAATTTAATATAGATATACAAACAAAAATTAATAAACAATAACTTTCAATACTTCATAGTATACTTGGTTAGGAGAAACTTTCAAATTTTACTGCCCCAAAATGTTTATTAATTTCCCACAAGTGTATGATAAAATATGTGTGCACACGTTCACAAATAAACTTAGCATTATACATTTATATTTATACTGTACATATTTTTATTAATCAAATAATTACATAGTAAAATATAGTCATAACCTTTTTAAATAAATACTTTTATTTGAACCATCAGCTATTTCACATCTTCCGCCGGGGGCTTCCCTTTAGTCTTCCTCCAGGATACTGTGAGGACCACATTTTCAGTGACGTTAATGGAATTGGACTAAGGAAGGTAGACTTAGAGTGTAAATGTACTTTTGTTTGTGTGAAAGGAGAAGTGTAAAACAAATCCAGTAAAACACCCAAGTACATCCAGGTGAGATTGAACTCCTAACCATCCGCTCACCAGCTAATCAAATAAGATGATACTGAACCTTTAGTCGCGTTCCCAAAGGTCTTTGGAAATAGAAGCAATTTTTAACTATACTTTTTGGTCATTTTAATTTCCATTTTTAGGGCTTGGCTTTATTTTTAAGTTAATTAAATGTTTACAATGGTATTTTGTACTTCAATCACCAATGATTTTGGTAAATTGGTATCAAGCTAGCGTGTTTCCGTTAAATATAAGCCGATTTATTAATTTGTTTATGTAAAAAAAAAAGCTTCAACAAAAGTTAAATAAATTGATGACAGGATTAAGTAGAACGGTTTCTTTTTTTATTGGTTTGCCTAGAAACACTCTATAAAGCAACTCCTAATTTAATCTTCAAAGGTGTAGTAGGCCTATTTTAGTATATTTTGAACTATGCACGTTGGTCATGTATGCATAATAGTACTAATTAACGTAATAAAGCCTTACTGTTTTCAATCAAGATCATACCAAAATAAATATCACTAATCAGCGATACAATTATTGTTGATGACCAAAAATCCGAGTCACGCTTCTGACAGCACGTTGGGGTGATTAGTCAATGTTAAGATAAGACCCATAATAACCTGTACCGATGTTAAATTGCTGAGTTAAAATTAAATTTTAAAATGTAAAGTATACAAATAAATTTGTTTCAATAAACCTCATCGATGGGCATGCCGACTAAATGTCAAACTTTGCTAGTCTTAATTGCAGATCATGAAGAGATTGGAGTTAAAATCCCGGCAGGCTGACCATGAGTTTTTTATTTCTAAATGGTTTACCGTTTTCTCTCCACGCATATGCGGAGTCATATCCTCTCAATTACATCTTCCTTATTCCTACCCACTTAGTGTAATAAAAGTATATAAAACCTACATTGCTGGCCGCGTGATCAAGGCGATACTCTCGCAGTGGACTAGTCTGCCAATTACAGGGAAATCGATCAAGGTTTGAATCTCAGTCAAGTACACTGAGGGGGATTTTTACTAAATGGTTTTCCACTCTCCTTCCAATTTAATTAGGGCATATTTCCTCTAAATATGACCTCCCTAATACAATTAGCGTAATTAGTATTTAAGCGTTTAACCCGAAAGGGTAGTAAAGCACAAGGCTACAGAAAAAATTACATGTAGTTCTAATGGGTAGTAAGACACAGGGAGGAGGGAGGTGAGGGGTTAGTAAGACGCGATGAGAGGGTGGGGTAGTTTTTTTAAAAGCAGCTGCGTGCCGCGTGTTACAAAGTTTTAAAGACGTGCATCCGTCAGACAAGTCTGATGGAGGAGTAAATTGGGCGCATCTCTCGGTATCTCGGGTGGGTGTGAAAGGAGCGGAGGGTACTTTGAGGGAAGAGGGAGGGGGAGGGGTAAGGGGGCTTCCCTTCCCGTTTTGGCACGCGCGCTTTGCTAAATGTCCGTGACGGGGCCATCCATCAATAGTAAACGACGGAGAAAATAAACCGCTATTGCCTATTTAAGACCCTGAGGGCGGAGTTTGGAACGCGAGATATTTTTTATCGTGCAAATCTAATGAGGGTTCAACCTATGCGCGTCCATATGGTAGTTTTGTATGATTATTATTATTATTATTATTATTTTCAACACCAGAATTATTAACGACTTATTCTAAAGGGTAGGGGTATGGAAGGTAGCTTGAAGGAAATGTACCCGAACAAGTGAGAGTGGAGAGAAGGATAGAAAAACCACACTGATAAATAGCTTACTCCATTCCCACACTCCGTTCAACTGATCAATATTCGACTCTCGATGCCTCTACCAACATAAAATAATATTTTTACTTTTTCATATCAAGAAAAAGTATTTTGATTGTGAAAAAAAATTATATCTCGAGATTATACTGAATCTTTACGTAATATGTGAACCCGAAACCAAAAAAGTATATTTTACAATTAGGTCTATCTCCATTTCTGTTTGTCTGTCCCTGGCCATGGATTCGAAACAGTTTAATGGTTTATGTTCAAAATTTATATTTAGATTTTATAGTGCTATATTTCAGGACTATTTTTTAATGTTGACCCTAGCACTCAAATTAAGTGTAGTTAACTGAGTAATTGTTCTGCATTCAACATTTTTTGAAAATGTATCCAAGGGTTTTTGTTAAAATGCTTAGCTATGATTTGTTTGACATGAAAATTAGCACTATATAATTAGTTGTTGGGGAAAAAAACGAATAAAGGGTAATTTACTGAATATTAATGTTTCTAAAACTTGATATTGTTTACAAATGGCTCTAACGATTTGGTTCCAAACGGGTATCTTTGGAGTGTTTAACATGACAAATACCACCAACAGCATACTCAGCCTAGATTCGTTCCTCAAATTCTACGTCACCGTAAAACTAGACTAGAGTATGGCATCTAGTCCGCTTGCCCACCAATGAGTGTTACAAAATAAATCACTTCAAAGATTGCAAACTTCAGAAAGTATAGACAAGACTTATTGATGAGTATTATAACAAAAGTCATAAGTTACCTCAATAGTTAAAAAAACTCTTTAGTTGTAATCCCAGTAAAGTTGAAAATTAAATTTGTACGTGGCTCTAAAGTAGTGGTCCCCAAACTACCACCCACGGGTGGAATCTGGACTGTATAGTGAGTTTGTCCGATCCGTGACCCCCTTGACAGAAAATGAATAATATTGACTCTAATAATTTCAATGACCAGTACCGAAATAATTATGATCCTGTATTAAGTACAAAAAGTCACAACATACATACGTACGTACGTACATACATACATACGTACATACATACATACATACATACATACATACATACATACATACATACATACATACATACATACATA
>CABFVX010003167.1:0-79762 GCA_902151425.1 Timema shepardi
AATTAACATATAAGATAACAAACATTAAAAAACACATTAAAATGTGAGTCATTAGACAATTGAACATGTATTACATTAAAATTATAGGTTTAACCAGACTATATCTGAAGATTGTTCATGACTAGAATGATGTTAAATTTTTAAAATATACAATTGAAGCAGTAAATAGAATAAGTTGAATTGGAAAATTGACAGTATTGAATGGTTGAAATTAAAAAAGTTTTGGTCAGAAACTGTCACTATTAGTTGCCATAGATAAAGCATTTAATTGCTTAATTGCTAGATACCTAGGTAGCTAAGCTTCTTAAAACCTGAGTGAACACAAGCTGATGGGTTAGTGGTCATTTTCTTTGGGGTACAGACATTAAATCGAGCGAGCTCTTTTTTGAAGTCAGTTCAAGGTATTTCTTAAAATGTTTATAATTATTGACCCGCCACTGTTCCCTTTGTTGCTGAGGCCGAGCTGTAGGGATTGTATTCTCGGGAGCCTTTATGATCCTGGATATTGATCCCAAACAATAATTTGGTTTAGTCAACTACTGTTGGCTCATTTGCCTGTACTTACAAGACAAGGCTCATTATACTGGACGTTTTGTTTTCAGTTTATTATGGATATCTTTATATACTTGTTGTGATATTACATTATATTTATCAAAGAAGACAACGGAAACCAATATACACATATCACATACTGTACTCTGTTAATGTCTCATTAATAAAACTCTGTATTATTTGTATTTCTTTCTTTATGTGTGTGTTACCTTCTCTAAACTTTTAGGGAGGGTACATTATTGTATCCTACTTACCTGAGCTGACGTCAGCTGGCCGGTGGAAGCAAGCACTTCATAAATAAAAATGAAGGTGACTACATAATTACTATTCTATCCTACTTACCTGAGCTGACGTCAGCTGGCCGGTGGAAGCAAGCACTTCATAAATAGAAATGAAGGTGACTACATAATTACTATTCTATCCTACTTACCTGAGCTGACGTCAGCTGGCCGGTGGAAGCAAGTACTTCATAAATAAAAATGAAAGTGACTAGATACTTGCTATTCTATCCTACTTACCTGAGCTGACGTCATCTGACCTGTTGGTACAAGACAAACAATTACTATAATAAGAGCTGACTCTAAACGCGCCATTCTGCTATTGAACTGGAATTGTGAATAAGTTAACAACTTATATTATAAACGCCAGGTTTATTGATTGTTAAACGAGAACTCACATTACACACTCAATATTATCATTTAACTACTAAACATTAAAAAACATTAACATCAATTTTACTGACATTTTATTACTAGGTTTCTCAAAAACAATTTCACCAAACAAAGCTCTATGTTTCGTTTTCAACAGTTGGCTACAAAAGATTTGGTACAGAAATTAAGAGATTATATTTTTCTATTTCATTCAAAGTATATTTTTATTACTTAAGTAATTCTGATAGCTTTCGTTAACAACAAAATGCATTTGATACTGACAGAGCTTGTGGTAGTTTTATAATTAGGAAACAGAAATAACATTTGAAAATAAATAATAATAACTATTTTAAAACCCACTTCAGTGACCTTATAATCTAATGCACTACTATCGCAGTATACTATAATGTCGATGATGGGGAGATCAAGGTTTGAATCTTGGTTGGGTATACTAAGGGTGATTTTCTCAAAATGGCTTTCCACTCTTCCTCCACACAAATGCGGGTACACTTCATAGAAATATAACCTTCCGAATCCCTAGAACCATAAGCGTAGTTGGTCTATAAGCGTATAACACGAACGGGTAATACAGTAAAACGCGGTGCTGATGAAATAAACTATTTTAAATGTGCATGAATACTTTTCAACGCTGAATTATTATAGGTTTGTGTATCAAATAATACCAACCACAAAATTCAAAAATAAAGATTTCCAAGAACATATATAACTGCCAATGTGAGCGTTCAAAATAAGATTGTATTTTTATTGATACATAAAATCACAATTAAAAAAAGGTTTAGTACAAAATTAAACTATTAATAATTAAATTTATTTTAGAGATAGGTAATTTAAAAAAAAATTGTGGCGATAATTTTTTTGCATTAATTTAGTTGGCGACTGTGATCATGAAGATAAAGTCTTAAATAACATTATTTATTTACAAAATATCCCAGAGCTTAAATTAAATTTGTTTAAATGGAGGGAGGCTGTTTTGTTTTATTAGTCCAAAACATAATAGGCTACTTAAATAATTTGAATTTATATAAATATCTTAATTAATGTTTATAATACATAGTGTAATTTCTTGTTATATTTAATAATCTTTCTTTCCAATTTTTTGTATATTGACTTAATTTATACTCGGGTACAGAGCAAAATTAAATTTTTCTTTCTCTGACTGTAGTGACAATCGCCATCTTAAAGCATAAAGCTTTAGGTTAGCATATTTATAAGTAGCATCCTAACCGACTTAACAATGGAATGGAGCTGATGATAAGGTAAGTTTATTTAAAACCATTATAAGTTAGTTCATATCTACTATTAGGATTAAAAAAAATCACAAGTATCAACTTTAATTTATGCTAAATTTAGTAGGCACTAAATATATTTTAAATCTGTAACTAGCTAATTTACGAAAATAAAATTTTGTAAAAATAGTTTTTGTTAACAAAATAGAAGTGCTTTTTCACTCTCATAAAATTTTTAAAGCTTTTATTCAAGTGTGTAAATTAGTATATTTTCTAATACTTTATTTTAACTACCGTGCCAAAATAAGTAATTCATAGCATTTATATTTATTGAAAACACCACCCTTATTTATCATCAGATAACCTCTTCAAGATCAGTATTTCCAAAAATGTGGGAAGCAAGCAGAATTTTGGTGGGTAGCGATTTTTTGTTTGTTTTGAAATTGGGATATTTTGTAATTATTTGAAAATAGAAAATCATGTAAAAATCGGGAAAGGGAAAATATATCACCCTAACACCCCCTCAAGGCCATTAAATATCACAAGAGTCTGTCGCTCTAAAAATTGGGTCGCGGTCTAAAATGTTTGAAAAGCACTGGTATGGACCTAAAGATATTTCAGATTCATAATTATGTTGGCCTCTTGCAATTTGGCCCATGCCATTTTACATTTTACCTTACTGCTACCAAATGCGCTTTGGAGGCCGACTACGTTTTCAATGTGCACAATTAAATTTATTTATTAATATTTGTCTGCGGGGTTTGTTCAAATCTGTAAGTCATTTTGGCATTTGTATTTTCGTATGTTTGCATCCAAACTCAAGTTTAACCTGTTGTTTGTTTATAAACATACTTTATATTTCCTTGTTGAAATATTCTCTGGAACCGCCACTGACTATTTCACACATTAAAAGTGTTCTTGGTGACCTGGCGGTCTAGGGGTAAGGTGTCGGACTTCTGTGCTGGCGGCCGGGGTTCAATCCTCGGTCCCGGCACAAATTTATCTGATTAACAAACCCTTCCTTCACCTCTGACAAGACATCTTGTGAATGTGGGGAATGCCAGGCCTCCACCGTGGTTCGGATTCCACGTTAAACTGTAGGTCCTCCATTTCATCTCACAATCACCCTACCATTACACATTAGCGTAAGTGCGTATAACCCGAACGGGTAGTAAGACGCGGTGCTAATAATAATAATAATAATAATAATAATAATAATAATAATAATAACAATAACAATAAAAGTGTTCTTGAAATTCCAATTTAGAAGGAAGTAAAGGAATAATAGCTTTACTGCATTATGTACCACCTGTAAAATAAAACCACTGCAATGGATTTTGTAATCTAATCAAACTTTGCGAGGACTCATGTTCCCAATTCTCTCTCTTTTTAGCTCCGCGTCTTACTACAGTAGCCCCATGGCTTCTTTGGTGCTGACTGACAGCTCACAGCTGACAACTGACAGATTAAAAAGTTACCAGACCAAATTATGTATCCCTACGCTGAACCATATGATCTGCAAAAAACATGTGTTTAGCAGCTGTCACTTCTGACAGTCAACATTTAGTTATATACCTAAAGTTTGTCTGTCAGAAGTCAGCTGTGAGCTGTCAGTCAGCACCAAAAAAGCCACGGGGCTACTGTACCTGTTCAGGTTACCCAAATGTACTAATTACGACCCGCTTCAGTGGCCGCGTGGTCTAACGCGCTACTCTCGCAGTAGACTAGACTCCGATTACGGGTAGGTCAAGGTTAGAATCTCGGTCGGGTGTATTGTGGGTGATTTTACACTCTTCCTCCATGCAAATGCGTAGATATAATCTCCCTAATCCCTAAAACGACTATCGTAGTTAGTATAAAAATAACCCGAACGGGTGGTAAGACTTGGTACTAAAATCAAATATACTAATTACGCTAATGTGTTAGTGATAAGGAAGGTTGGATAGGAGTTGTACTCATATCAAGATAAAGAGATAATTGGCCTACTTCTGTAAGTGTAGCAATAAACTTTAGAGCTCCTAATGCCATAGAGTAAGAAAGTACCCGCATTTGCAAGGAGAAAGTGGGAAACCATTTATGAAAAATCACCCTCAGTACACCTGACAGGGATTGAACCACAATCTCTATGTATAATCGGCAGTCTAGTCTATTGCGAGAGTAGCGCCTTAGAACATGCGGCCACAAGAGTGGGTAATAAGTTGATCCAACCCCCACCAGTGAGTACACGGGTAAAGGCGTTAGTCTCATGTGGTCTGTTTAACCGATGATGGGGGTTTGAAACCAAACTGGGTGTAATGAAGTGTTTAATCTTGGATAGTTTTCTTATCTACCTCCCGTGAAATGCAGGTGCATTTAATCTAAATTTTGCTTAACTCATATCCAAACCATTAGTGTAACTATGGAGGATGCACTGATATAAAAGTAGTAAACTACCATGGGAATCGAATGAATATAAAATTGTTAATAAGTATATTTGAATATAAATTTTATATATATGTGTGCAACAAAAGTGTGAGTATAGATAAAAAGAGTTATTATTATTACTATTATTATTATTAGCACCACGTCTTACTAACAGTTCGGGTTAAACTCACGCTAATGTGTAATGGCAGGGTGATTGTGAGATGAAATGGAGGACTTACAGTTTATCGTGGGATCCGAACCACGGTGGAGGCCTGGCATTCCACACATTCACAAGTTGTGATTAATAAACGTCTTGTCAGAAGTGAAGGAAGGGTTTGTCAATCAGATAAATCTGTGCCAGGACCGAAGATTGAACCCCGGACCCCCAGAACAGAAGTCTTGACACCTTACCCCTCTAGACCGCCAGGTCAACGAAAGATTTGTTGTCATCAAAGCGGCGAACAAAAATGAAATTACATGTTTCAATAAGTAAATGAGATGATAAAAATAACTTTAAATATACTCAAAATCTTCATGATTTAAAAAATAATATTAAAGAAAAATATATATTGCTTTAAAATACCACACTATTATAAAAGAGAATAGTTATAAAAATCAAATGAAAGCCAAAATCAAATTTTAATATAATGACTTGAATAGTGGACGCATTTAGTGACGACTAAGACTTACTCGTAAGTAATAATTATTTTAGTAAATAACGGATTTTATTGTACTATAAAGACCCCATTCCCGCCGTTTCTATTGGGAGAAAATGGTAGTTGTGTGCTGCAAGGGTAAGTGTCTCTCAGCGGTTTACGACAGGCGGGGGTGGGAGGGTTGAATTGATGGGTAAAGGGGAGGGGATGGAGAGACGTTTCGAGGCGTCGCTCGCTATTGAATTATTCAGCCTCGGCGTCACTCAAGCCTACAGCTGCGAATCATTGATTTACCCTCCCCTCTACCCCCCGCCCTTACCCCAGAGCAGTGTAGCGCACCATACTGAACACACTTAATTCCCACCTCGTAAACATCGTCAACTCATCTCGGCCACAGACAAAGGGATGCACGGACATTAACTACTCTTATCACACTAATACTACACTAACATCGTCAATTCATCTCGGCCACAGACAAAGGGATGCACGGATATTAACTACTCTTATCACACTAATACTACACTAACATCGTCAACTCATCTCGGTCACAGACAAAGGGATGCACGGACATTAACTACTCTTATCACACTAATACTACACTAACACCGTCAAATCATCTCGGCCACAGACAAAGGGATGCACGGACATTAACTATTCTTATCACAATAATACTACACTAACATCGTCAACGCGTCTCGGTCACAGAAAAAGGGATGCACAGACATTAACTACTCTTATCACACTAATACTACACTAACATCGTCAACGCGTCTCGGTCACAGACAAAGGGATGCACGGACATTAACTACTCTTATCACACTAATACTACACTAACACCGTCAAATCATCTCGGCCACAGACAAAGGGATGCACGGACATTAACTATTCTTATCACAATAATACTACACTAACATCGTCAACGCGTCTCGGTCACAGAAAAAGGGATGCACAGACATTAACTACTCTTATCACACTAATACTACACTAACATCGTCAACGCGTGTCGGCCACAGACAAAGGGATGCACGGACATTAACTACTCTTATCACACTAATACTACACTAACATCGTCAACGCGTCTCGGTCACAGACAAAGGGATGCACGAACATTAACTACTCTTATCACACTAATACTACACTAACATCGTCAACTCATCTCGGTCACAGACAAAGGGATGCACGGACATTAACTACTCTTATCACACTAATAGAGGAAAATATACTTTCTTATATCAAGAAACAGTATTGTAATCGTGAAAAATTTCGGTCTCGGGATTATGCGAATCTTTACGTTTGTGTGCCCCGGACGCTAAAAAAGTGTAGGTATATTTTACAATTATGTTTGTCTGTCTACCTGTCCCTAGCCACCGATCTAAAACGGTGGGATGAATTTTGTTCAAACGTTATATGAAGATGTAAAGTGGATATATCTCAGGATATCTTTTTTTAGTTTGACCTTTGCCCCTAAAGAGTGGTTTCTTGATGATTTTTTTTTTGAAATACACATTTTTTGAAAATGGCTCTACTGATTTTATTTGAAATGTATATCTGAGCACCTCTGACAAGATATCTTGTGAATGTGGGGAATGACAGGCCTCCACCGTGGTTCGGATTCCAAGTTAAACTGTAGGTCCTTCATTTCATCTCACAATCACCCTACCATTACACATTAGCGTAAGTGCGTATAACCCGAACGGGTAGTAAGACGTGGTGCTAATAATAATATATCTGAGGATGGTTTAAAAGTAAAAATTAAACTGTACACTTGGTTTTTTGTGAAAATAAAATCGTTTAATGGTAGTTTATTGATGGCCGATTCATTAAAAATTTGAAATATTTTAAAAATACTTTAAAGATTTAATCTAAAACGGATATACGGTGAGCTTTCAACAATATAACTAAGTTCAAATAATTAATTATTTTTTAAAATATATTTAGATTAGTTTATTACAAATAAATTTTGAAAAATTAATTTTAGTTTTAAATATCTTTAAATATCATGGGTATTATTTTAAATGATAATATTAATATTGTACGTTTATTTTTAAAACAAATTAATTTAAGGATGGCTTAGTTTTAATAATTTTTTTTGAAAATTTGAGAAATTTCAAAAGTAATCCTTAAGATTAAGTTCAAAATGGGTACTTTGGAATAAGTTTTCATGTTTGTATATTTTTTAAATACAAATAATTGATAGTAATTTGAATATGGATAGTTTTGAAAATTTGATATTTTTTAAAAAATAGTGTGAACAATTTTGTTTGAATCTATATATGTTTAATTGTGTTTAGCATGACGACGTGATTGTTATCGCAAGAAAAACATTCTTAGGCTAGTTTACAAGAAATCAATTTTTTTAAATTTTGTTTCAAACAATCTTTTACCTATATAAATAGGAAAAACCTGACTAACTCACTCCCTTACTGACTGTCTCTGCAAGCTTTAAATTAATCAGGACTGATACTTTCAGGTCTTAGGTATCCATTAAGAAGGGATTTTGCGAAATTCAAACCTTAAGAAAGTGAAACAAGAAGTGGGTAGTTTTTGAATACACTAAAGTCACGATTATCCTGCTTTCAATTATCCGGCTCTCTGTACTATCTGGACCAGTTCTTGATGTTAACAAGTGCGTTTTAAAACAAACAAACCAGTACATATCCGCAGTTAATTAATAAAAAAATCGATCGCAAACGGCTTAAAACTGTTACATTGGAGACAACAAAGCATAACTGCTATGGATTCGGTTGGCGTATAATACAGTACTGTTGATCGGTGTGGATAGAAGCACTGTTTTGATTTGGCTGGAAACAGAAGCTGTGTCAGGAAATGTGTATATAGCAGTACAGTTTTACTTTGGATGGAAACAGGTACATGAGGCAAACCCACACTGAAATTTATTTACACTACTATTCCGTATTATCCGTCTTTTACATTAACTGGCCCGGAATGACGCCACTTTAAGACGGATAATCGCGACTCCAATGTACTGCCGAAATTTCAAAAAATATCCAACCCGCGTGAAGCACGGCTAGTTTACTACACGAGAAAGTTTTCACAATTGTGTTGTAGGCCCACAGTTTATTTTATTTAATGAATGCTCAGCTTTATGTTAAAATATGATTTTTCCTTTATATACTTTCATCGTTATATTTATATATATATATATATATATATACATATATCTTTGTGTCTTTGAATATGTACAAAGTACTTTATGCTATTTCACATACTGTGTAGTCCCGTATAGCTCAGAATCATTGATGAGGTACAAGTAATAAATAGATGCATCACAATGATGATTTAAAACTGGTTTAATCGTGTGAAGAGAGATTAGGAAACTAGTTAGAAAAAAACCTTAATACACCTCACCTGGATATGAACCTCGTTCTTCCCTTCTTAAAAAATCCAATCTATTGAGGAAATGACTCCTTCAAACGTGCAACAACCTATTATTTTATCGCCGCTTCTTAATACCTGTGATGGGGAAGGAATAAGGAAGGAAACATTTTAGAGGTAATATACCCGCATCAGCGTGGAAGGAGAGTGGGAAAACATTAATAAAAACCACCCTCAGTAGACACGGCCGGGATTATAATCTTAGTGTGCTGTGCACCCTTTTTTTTAAAAAATATAATAGAGGAATGCATTTATATTGTAACCGTGCGGCGAACAAGGGCCGACCTCTCAACTTCCTGCTGGACTACGTGGACCACACTGAGTTGTGATTTGGTGCCGAGATCGGGCAGCATAGACATTTTCAGTGCGATGTCGTCCATTACGCAGAAGGAAAAGGAGGGGGTGTCGGGGTTGAGTGCTTTTGCAAGATCGACAGATGGTGACACTGACGTTGATAACTTTAGAACTATTTTCTTTAACATTATTAATTTACGCATTAATTTTCCTTTGTTTTAATTATTAGTGATCTAAATTAATTTATCTTTTGTTTTTATATGTTTAATAGTTTCCTTTTATGTGAGAACTAGGTTTAAAAAAACATTAACGTTTTGTCATCTTTTGGCGGTTTGATACAATGTTTGGAGCTTTTTTTTTTTTTGAGAGGACGCGTAAGAAAGGTTTTCTTGGAGTTTGTGAGTTGTTCATGGATTCTTCTTCTAATCTTGC
The DNA here is from genome assembly GCA_902151425.1 of Timema shepardi. Classification (NCBI taxonomy): domain Eukaryota; kingdom Metazoa; phylum Arthropoda; class Insecta; order Phasmatodea; family Timematidae; genus Timema; species Timema shepardi. The sequence continues at coordinate 9,631 of CABFVX010003167.1, forward strand.
ATTTTTGTGGAGGCAATGCAGATTTACGTACTCTGCGTGATCACTAACCTAGTGACAGAGAGTAGGGGTTTCATACAATAATTTTTTTTTTTTGTGGTAAGATGAACTCGGTGAGTTTAACTGTTCTATGTTCTTTAACCTCATCTTTCAGCCTGCGTGTTTTGGAAAATTAATATTTGGGAAAAAAGGTGGCGAAAGGTTTATGTTTTGAGTATCTCTCCTATTATAATATAGTTACTTGTAGAGCACCTGTAATGCTACTGGGGTGGGAAGGGGAACGTCTTACTTACAATAAATTTCTTTGGTGTATTATTTTAATGTTAAGGGTAAGGAGCATTATTGCATTTGTTGGTTTTATCGCAGTTCGTTAAGTCATCATTGTCATGAATTGTTGTTGGGTATCATCATTTATGATATTAATGTTAGTGTTTTCTTTATCTTAATATTTTTATGTGAACTGTTGTTATTGGGAATTTTCATTTATGCTATTAAGAGTATAATATCTGGAATCCGTGATGGTCAATAATTATAATCATTAAAGGCTATCCTTATTTTTAGAGTTATTATATTTCACTGGATATCAATTCCTTGTTCCCCTTTCACCACACATTAAAGAAGAGAGGTGAGCGTGCATAAGGGAGACAGTATATTAGTCTCCCTATCATCAGAAGCCAGTCTAACATGAGTGACGCCTTAGACCATTCGTCCACTGAAGCTGGTTCCAAAGTTGGGACTTGTTGAAGTTGAAACAAAAATTCTTCTGAATAATAACCAGGCCATTATTTAATGTCAAATAAAATACAGCCTGATTAAAAATAGTAATAATTGGGCTAATTTTACACTAAGGTTTTAAGCTTTGTCCATGTTTAATCACTCGATAGCGTGTCAGCTGTATATCTAAGTACTCTAGGTTCGATTCCTCACAATACAAAATAGGATAATTTTATCAAGAGTTATATTAACCATCTTGAATGAGTTGTTTGTGTTTGTCTTGAACCTGTAACGAAGAGTGTTGATAACCAAAACAGTGTCGTGTTAATAAATATTTTGAATTCTAAAAATGGATCAAAGCCTATAGGATAGAACAAGAAACATTTGGTTTAACGTGGGGATTTAGATAAAGCGACTAAAGAGGGTTTTTAAACTATATAGAGTAAAACTTTATTTTGGACAAAAGAAATCAAATATTACTCCAGTGGACACCTAGAGTTCAATTTTCTTCAAATGGTTGCATAAAAATTAGATGAGAAACTGTTTGAATAAAGAAAAATAGTTGTCATTAAATTCCAGGACACCCTTGACAGATTTTCAAGAACTGTTGAGATCACCACACGAAGAAAATTTAAAACTATGTGTCTTATTGAGAAACATTTGATTTCTTTTGACCATAAAACTTTTCCTATAAAAATTGCAAAAACATTGATTTTTTCTTATAACACCTATATCCCCACCTTAAGTCTCGAACGCATCTATATCGAGGAAACCAGGACAATCACGTGTTAAGTTAGGTTTCTTTTGCTACTTTGTTGGTAGAGGTAATCAGGACGATCACGTATTAGCTAGTGACAGACTATCACCACTTTATACCACTATCTGAACTAGATCCAGTGACAGACTATCACCACTCCATACCACTATCTGAACTAGATCCAGTGGCAGACTATCACCACTTTACACCACTATCTGAACTAGAACCAGTGACAGACTATCACCACTCCATACCACTATCTGAACTAGATCCAGCGACAGACTATCACCACTCCATAACACTATCTGAACTAGATCCAGTGACAGACTATCACCACTTCATACCATTATCTGAACTAGATCCAGTGACAGACTATCACCACTTTATACCATTATCTGAACTAGGTCCAGTGACAGGCTATCACCACTTTATACCATTATCTGAACTAGATCCAGTGACAGACTATCACCACTTTATACCATTATCTGAACTAGATCCGGTGACAGACTATCACCACTTTACACCACTATCTGAACTAGATCCAGTGTTAGGTAGTTTCTCTCGCCGCCATATTGCGGTGTGATATACACGGCTGTTGCACCAAGCTCTCTATCCCTGAGGGCGCTATGGTTCTTGTCTTGTGATAGACGGAGGCGCTAAATTGACGGGGATTAATGTGATTATTCTCACTCCACGCCGCACCAAATTGATAATAACACAACACACAATCATTTGAATTGCAAACACGATGTTTACAACGGCCCGAGGGTGCGGTACAACACTTGGCTCGCCATTTCATTTTGAAACGAACGAACAACGATCAACGTTGGGGAGCAGGGGGTCAAGCGACGAGGGGGAATCATGCCACTTCCCTGGCTTCAAATCCGCCCCCACACTAGGTTTACTGGGCGCTACCATTGCATTTAGAAAGGATGGATGTATCAGTTTGAAGAAATAATGGTTTGGTCATGTTTCCATCCCTGGATAAGTTTTGATGAGATGTTTAGATAAGTTTGCAATATTCATCTAAAAAAATGGTACGGTGCACCGTACAAATTTCTCTGACTTTTATACTAAAATAAACATTTACTAAAAACTCGTGAGATTTTTTGAACCAAATAATATATACTAATACACAATAATACACAATAGTACATTAGAACAAAGATTACAAATGAAAAAATATGCACTGTTACTAAATTACTCAATGGCATTAGGAACTAGGAACACTGTTACAGAAAAATTGAGAAAAGATAAACCTCTGTCAAACAAAGAGCACAAGAATTGAATTAGTTTTCAAGGACCTGAATTATAAAGTTTATATATATTTTTTATAGCTCAGAAATGATTGGTTATATAAAAATATATTTGAAATAAAAGATTTGTATCTTTAATAGTACTAACACTTTACAATGATAAGTTACTTCTTAACTCAAATAATTGCGGAGAAATCATGAAAATAAGAAAATTTCCCTCATGTAAAGTACACTCAAAGTGGTGACCTGGTGGTCTAGGGGTAAGGTGTCAGACTTCTATGCTGGCGGCCGGGGTTCAATCCCCGGTCCCAGCATAAATTTATCTGATTACCAAACCCTTCCTTCACCTCTGACAAGACATTTTGTGAATGTGGGGAATGTCAGGCCTCCACCGTGGTTCGGATTCCACGTTAAACTGTAGGTCCTCCATTTCATCTCACAATCACCCTACCATTACACATAAGCGTAAGTGCGTATAACCCGAAAGGGTAGTAAGACGCGGTGCTAATAATAATAATAATAATAAATACACTCAAAGTCATTTTAACAAGAAAATTAGAATTCCCATATTGCTTATTAAGATAAAGCGTGTTTAGATATAATATTTAATCAAATTCATTAAAGCCAATTTCAAGGAAAAAAATATATTTTTAGTCGTTTTGCTCTTCAGTAAACTACCATTCAATTTTGGGTTTGATATTTAATTCCAAAAACCCCTCAGGGGGAACTTATGATAACCCTAGATACCAAATGTTAGCCTAATCGGTAGAATAGTTTAGGCTATAGCCCTAGGTACAGACAGATAGACAGACAGACAATTAGTCTCAGGGGGTCATGAAACGTCGACATTTATCAAAATCTCGAGCTAGATTTTTTTGATGATCACAATAATTTCTCTCTGAGGTATTGAGTGAAAGTTAAAACGTAATGGAAAATGAAATGTACAGTACAGTAAGCCTGATATTTTAACAAAAAGCGAGAAAATTTACTAGATATACTTTCACGCATTCATACGTCAAGTTATGTCATTTGCAGCTGTCACTTTTGATATCAATAAGGGTGTGCGTAGCTTCGAAACTTTGAAGTCAAATTTGAAGTCAATGTTTTTCACTTCGACTTTATCACTCCCATTAACCATCGCATCTTGTAAACATTTCGAAGAAAGAAGAAAACTGCCATACATTATGAACATAATATTATAAATTCCTCACTAATTATGACGTTTTACTCGCTTTGGTGGTCGCATGGCTTAGGGTGTGTGGTTGAAAAATATCTTTGTTAAAGAACATTTGTTGTGTGTATATTTTATTTATCTATTAGGATTTATGATATATATCAAGATTAAGTATGAATAAATGAATCTAATTTAATTTATATAGTATTGGGTGCCATCTAACAACCCCTTTTATTTTTTGAGGTAGGTAGATTTTTATTAAATAAATAAATTACCAGAAACTGCCTAGCGGTTACGAAAACCCCTTCTATCAGGACCCCTGGAATTTATCTATTAAAAAAAAATTATTGTACTGTACACTTACACCAAAGAACTCCCTGGAGCAGATTATTATTCCTGGCTTGGACATCCAACCAACAGAAAATATTTACCTATACATTGTTAAAATTACCATGTACATCAATATTATAAATAAACCAATGACACCATGACATTTATATAGTGATTGTAATTATTGCGAAAAAAATAAATCTTTAAATAAATAAACCCTACCTAATAAGGCATGCCTGCTATGATGTAAAATTAATATAAGTATTGTGAAGCAACAATTTAAATATGACAAAAAAACACAAAATAAAAAATATGAATTATTACAGAAATATTCCTTGAAATGAAATGATAACATAGCAGGTTTAATTTAGATTTTATATTAGATTAAAATATTGAGTTCTTAAAAAATATATATAGCTTGACACTTCTAATAGTTGGGTGATAATGTATTAATTATTTCGTTTCACCCAATAATGCAGCTTGGTGATCTCAGACTCTGGTAACTATTATATATACTAGGTTTTATGCCTCACATATTCTTCTCGAAACTATCTCCTGACCTTCCTTGATGGTTAGTCCTCAATTTTAAAGAAGTTTTTGCTTCCAAAATTATGTTTAGTTATAGAAAAATTATATATTTAGGATAGCTCAAATGGAGTCCATCCTTAACTTTCTTAACAATTTTTTGCGATTCCCCAAAACAAAACCACTAACAATTAACAAACATGTTCTCTTTCTTTTTAAAATACCTTCCGACCTAGGAGAAAACTAGCTGCCGAGATTTACAACTAATAAAAAAAATCTTAACCCTTTAGATAGTGAAACATAGTATTGTTATAAAAATCAATTAATATTAAAATTTGATAAATAAACATAAACTGTCTTTAAAATTAACTTTTAAATTTCGCACCAAAAATACAAACTAGAATAATAATCTCTTCTGCTAGGGGCAATTAGTTCTTTAAATGACAGCCAGATGTAATAAGCGCCCAAGAACATAAATTAAATTAAGAGCATAACAGTTCTGAAATAAACCAATATCTAAAGCAGATAGCGTTAAAATCATATAAAAAAATAAGCATGGCGGGTTGGCAGTTTATGAATTAAAATAAAGAAGGAAAATTTAATATAGTGAAATAAAGGTAAGTAGATTTTATTTAATATACATTTTTTAATTGTAAATAAGTAATTAATATTTGAAACTTTAGGAGTTGTGATTCACTTTTAAAAAAACCCAGTAAAGTTGTCAACGTAATTACGTGTTTGAAAGACTGAGTCAACCAACTATTAGATTTATATTATAAGTAATTATTTTAGCAAAAATAACATCACAGGTGCTACTCTCGCGATAGACTTGAATGCCGATGACAGGGAGGTCAAGGCTCGAGTTGGGTGCTGAGGATTGTTTTTTCCAAAACAGTTTTCCACTATTCCTTCACGCAAATGCGAGCACATTTCCTATAAATATATAACATGTCTCACCCCTAAAACCATTAGCGTAATTAATACATAAGCGCATAAATATAACGGATAGTAATATGTTGTGTTAAAAAAATTAACGTATTTCAACATGTAATCATTTTTATAACAGCTACTAAACAGTGTTTCAACACCGACCAGTGAATGAATAACATCGATAACGTAAGCATAGAAAGACTCAGACATGTTAGCATAAAATAATAGAATAAGTTTATTCTTCAAAAAGCCTTTTTCTTTACCTAAATACACTTAATGGATGGTTAAATAATTAAAAAATAGGGATATGTGACAATAACAAAATATTAGTTAGCTTTGACTTCTTTGCTCCGAATATTTCAATCTTCACTTCGACCTCAACGGGTTTGGTGATTTGATGGTTATATGTTGAAAATAGCAGACAACTTTAATTAAACTAGGAAAAATTGACTCAACTTTTGAAGAAATGGATTTTTTTTTTAAATTCTACTCAGCATGGTCTGGTGTATAAAATATATCGATTCATCGATCAATAATTATATCGATATTTTTTATAAATGTATCAATATATTTGTATATCTATATAATTATAGCATTGCTATCCCTACCGTATACATACAAGAAGTACCTACAGCAATAGTCAGAGCTGGGTGGATCCGTTCATTGTTGCAAATAGTTCAAAGTTATTCAGTTCACAGAAATGAGCTATTCATTCAACTAGTTCAAGCGTTCAATAATGGTCTATCTACATTTTTATAGCATCATGTCTTACTACCCATTTAGGCTACATGCATATATACTCATACAGTATATTGTACATATGTATTTGGGTAGAAAATGGTTGAATTCAGCTTAAGAGTATCCACATTTACGAGGAGGTAGAGCGTAAAATCTTTAAATAAAAACCACCCTCAGTAATTTCGACCGGGATTCGAATCCGAATCTCTCCAGTCTATTATTTTACTGGAGTGACGTCTTAGACCCTTCGACCACTAAAGCGTTCTACAGCTTTTCATCTGGATAATCACGGCCGCTTACTGTGACGTAACTTCGTAGTAAAATTCGAGAAGGTGAACTAGTTCGAATATTTAGTTCAATTCGAACAATTCGTTCGCGAACCACACCCCTCTAGAAGGATCTATAAGCCACTGGGAACATGATGTGCTCTATTTCAATCCACTTGGAACAGTTGAGATCGGAGGCACGTTAGTTCGAATAACGGTGCAGTCAACTCGTTCTTTTCCACCTTAACTAAGTGTAAACTGCTGATATCCCGGATTAAAAGTATGATGCTTAGCATTTATCATCATCATCATCATCAGGTGTAGTTATGACTCTTGATACTCCCTCAAGTCTCGATCGTGGACCAGTATCTAGGTGTATTTGTATCTGCTTCCAACATTGATTGAATCAAACATTTGATATCTCCTTATTTATGTTCTTCTCTTCCCATTTATCATTCCTTCAATTTCAGTATACATCAGGCATTCGTTTCTCATCCAATGTCCTGCCAAATTCATCTTTCTTTCCTTGATTTTTTACTATCATTTGTTTCTTTGCTCCCATTTTTCTCGGCACTTCCTCTTTTCTCATTCTTTGCTCCCAGCTTAATCCTTACATTCATATTATATATATATATATATATATAACTTTATTTACTGTCTACCTCAGTGGTCTTGAGGTAAAGCGCTCGCCTAAGGACCCGATTTCGTAATTTTAAACCCATCCGGGATCGATGAATTTTTCTTGAGTGATAAAAAACCATAGCACAACTTCTTTCGGAGAGAAAATAAAGCCGTCAGTTCCTTGTTGAATGTGGACATGTAAAAGAAACCTAGACGGTATGTGAAAATATCTTTCTCGGCAAAACTTGTAGATCCTCTTCGCTCTCGCTCACAGAAATTCTCGTGCACTGATATGATCGATCGGTTCAGAAAGTGCATGTTAAATACCTCAAATAAATAAGAAAAACAAAACATTATATGTACACATAATTATTTATATGATTCTCTGATCTATTCCAGATTCCAAATGTCACATTTGAATTTAATTTTAAATTTGAATAAATGATTGAGTTTGTGCAAGGCTAGTTTTGTCTAAAATACCATTTTAATTTGGCCAATGCTGTTAATTGTATTGGTGTTTGATAATATGTCTTACTAGTATTTTTTAAATGTTAATACACGTTCTGAAAGTATATGAGCAGGGTGAGATAGACGTTGCTTTGCATTTGGAAGTTGTGAACCAATGCGGGTTAGTCTTCAGAGCTGATTATATTAGCTTTATTTAGTAACTCGCTTCGCTCGTTGGGGGCTCTGCCCCCATACCCCCAGTGGATTTTCTTTGCAAGTGGCTGTAAACTAATGTAATTCCAGAGCCGTTTTTGATAGGTCTTGCCGTTTAGCCACATTAGACCTCCAATGAAAGGTCCGCACTGACTTTAAAGTTGGTCCTCAATTTTGAATTTTTTTCAGGAGTTAATTTTTTTTTTTTTTNCTTTTTGTAATTTTCCCGTCGTTAACAGGCTGGAAGCTAAAAGTTTGCCAAATTTCAAGTTACTAGCTCATTTTGAAGTGGGTGAACATTAATGTCAGTGGGTGAGTCAGCCGTGCGGCTTTATAGTAGTAATAATAAAATTGCTATTCTTCCTTCCCAATTAGCGTGCGACGGTTTTCACCCGCGCCGTCTGAAGATGTTAGTGGGTACAGACACGTCCAAACGTGATCGCGGACGAGGGTGACACCCGATTCGTCTGAAAGGGTCCTAACTGTTGCCAAATCTCCACGCTTTCTGTTTTGTAGGTAGGAAAGTTGTGTGCTGGGGTAAGAAGGAACTACTGACAACATGGACGAACCAACGTTGCTAAACTTGTCTTCTATTCAAGGGAACATGAAAGCGAGAGAATGACAAGGCTGTTTCTCAATAGAAACCATGCAGTGGCCTCAGAGATGATATCCAGTGTAGTAGTAGTAGACTGTAGATCTGAACACAACTGCCGTGAATGGCGTAGAAGAGGAATCGAGTTATGGTGACAATGGGAGGGTATCGATCCGAAGACTCCCCTTGGGGAATTCTCCCCAGGAAACTACTTTACTTCACTGGCAGTCGTCGTCACCTTCTCCAATTTCCGTACAGGCACTCAGTCTGGGCGGGCTGGGAGGGAAAGAGGGGGGCGTCCAAGTTTTAACGATCGAGCAGATTTAGAGTGCGGCCGTACCGCCGTCGCAAGAAGAGAAACTCCAGGGATAACAATCAGAGAATTCACACATTTCATCGAAAATGTTTGGGTTTGAAACGGGAGTCCTTTATTTCCTCACCCTACTTCCATTTCTGCAAGGACGATGTGAATAGAAGACATGTTGAATGCTTCCAAAATAAATTGCTTGAGATTACACGTGGTTTTTTTTAAATGAATCTTTTTGAGGTTTTCTTTGTGCGAACGAAATGTTGAATGTAACACGATTTACTTTGCTAACGTAAAGAACTTCAGATCCACTTGAGAAGCCATCACTGCCACTATGACGTGTGCACAAACTCGTCGGAACAGAACATGTTGCATAGTTAACTACGAATCAATAATTATGTAACACAATTGAACGATTTTTAATTTGGAGTTTAAGTAACCAAAATATGTTTTGAGCTTAAAATTAATAAAAATTAACAAACGATCCAATTTTGGTTCAAGCATAATTAACTACCTAAAGACATAATTATAATCTTAACATAAATCCACTTAACCTTAACAAACCTTTCAGATCAATTTATTGGCGCAGAATTGCTTCGAACCGACGAATATGACATGAGCTTAGGGCATGCCAAACTCGCGGCCTTATCCATTATTTTGTGCGATCCATGGACATTTTTGTGAACCATCATGCAACGCGACCTTAGCCTTCATGGGCATAATTTGAAGAATTCTGGCTTGTGATGGGGGTTGAATAAATGTTTACCCTTTATTAGACAAGGATGAATTAAAAAAAAGAGTTGAAATTGCACACAAAATATGTACAGTGTTTGGAAGCACATGTCTATGTTAACAATTATTGTTGTTAAGATGAAAGTGAACCCAACACCCGAGAGGTCTCAACTTACAAACGCTCATTTGTCAACAATCATGAAAATGACTGGTATAAGATTTAAAGCCCAACATTAACACCATTATAGCAAATAAAAGGTTTCAAATTATTGGTAGGAATATCTAGAGCTAGTCTTATTGCTTTATTTAAGTATCGGGGTAAAGTGTTTACCTCAAGATTCTATGCTCATGGGCTCAAACCCAGTCAGGGTGAACGGATTTTTCTTGATCTATAAAAATACGTAGCACAATTTTCCTCGGAGGGGAAGCAGAGCCATTGGTCCCATGTCAATTTTGGCACGTTAAATAACCCTGGAAGGTATATAAAAATACCTTTCCAGCAAAATTGATAGTCCATTTCCATGTCTTGTATTCGTGTGGTTTTTAACACATTTATTTTCTGCTAAAACATATCTTTATATCAACAAGGTCTGCAAGTTGATATAATTGAATTAATATTATCATTTGCCTTCTCAAGCATAGAGTTACTAAACCGCTTGAACCACGATGGAGGCTTACCTTCCTCCAAACATTGGAGGGGTTCTTTGAACACCCCCACCTGTCATCTGCATACATCTCTTATATTCAAAAGTAAACATAAATAAACCAATACAGACTTGAAATATTGAACAAGTGATCATTTCCAAACCATTGGCTGGAATACATTTCATCAAATATTTGTTTAGGTCGTGTTATAGCGGAAATGTGGTCATGATGGGTAAGGACAGATGAAGGTTTGTTCTTGACGGGCGAGTAAATGGAATGATCCAAAGAAAGTTTGATTATCTTACAGGAGTGTCACTTGCTCTCGACTAGGTTTAATGACCCTGTGGTTATTGTTTAATGCATACACCCATTGTTGTGTATACTAGAATTTTTAACATTATTTTAGCTCGTAAGTTACTGTTGGATATTAAACTTGAAATTAATTTAAGAACGCATGCATTGCCTTGTAGACGTAAATTAAATATTATAAAATATCCTATATGTCCAATCATTGTTATAAGTACCTAATTTTTTAAAATTATTGTAGCTTTGTATATATTGATGGATATCAAACTTGAGGAAATTAATCTAAGAATGCATTCATAGTTGGATAAATATAAATTAAATATTATCAAATAACATATATTGTCAGTCATTGTTATAAATACTACTGAAATTTTGAAAATTATTTTAATATTTTAATAATAATAATAATAATAATAATAATAATGTATTCATTGTTGTATAAGAATAGCTACACTTATGTCAAAAACCGTATCCTCAAGCATTGTTATAGATATGGAACATTAGAAAATTATTCTTTTCCTGCATTTATGGTTGATTATACTGAGCTTGTGGCAATAATTTTATGAACGCATTTCTTGCTGTGTAAATGTATCATGTGGCAGTTATTCTATGCCTTTATGAATCATTATATATATATAGCTTGTGAAAATCATCATATGGGATACCTGCTTCTATCCTATCCTACTAATTAACATATTATAATAATATGAAATCTTGTCCGTATGTTTAGCTGTTTGTTGCTCAATCACGCGCAAAACATTGTACCGATTGTTCTGAAATTTCGCTTGGATATAACTTAAAAGGCCATTTAATAAATAAGCTATATTTTTTCTATTAAAACCCAGTGCCATTTATGTATGTTCAAGAAACCTAATGGTGTGTTTCTCTTTTAGGATATTTTATTTTACCATTATATACGATAAACATTACTCTAGATTATTTGGACTCCCGTTGAAGTAAACAATCAGCTACATTTAACCTAAGATTACTTTGCTTTGATTCATATAAATTTCAACACATGTTAAAAATTTCGTTTAGTATGATCCATCAACTTCAGTTTTAGTGAAGCTAAGAAATAAAACTTTCAAGGAAATTTGTTATTTTAACGTTGTAACACTATGAATGCAAAACTTTATTTGTGTTTGAACTTAAGACTTGAAGAAACTGTCTCTCTATCAAAGTTCTTATTTTCGTAGCACACAAAGTAACTGAAATTATGGAATGGAACGGAGACGAAAGGATGAGTGCCATTGCCATTTTCTGCCATTTTCAAATAAGTTAGGCTTAACGTGAGATGTCGCACTTGCGAGATTAAATTAGACCTATCTTTCCTCAAATAAAAAGTCATTTTTAATAAGGACATAAAAAACATTTAAAAATAATCAAGTATGTTTTTAAAAATAGTTTTGAAACTCACAGCTTTCATTCCTACGAGAAATACTGCAACGATTAGATATTCCCCTTCATGTGGGCGACACCCTTGAGAAAATAAATTTTTAAAAAATCACTGAAAATTCCATTATTTTGCAAGCTATTAGTATCACATAAATCTTGGAAAAGCATGGATACAAGATTTAATACTTATAGCTTAACATTCTATTAAAAAGTACAAATTCAATTAAAATCTGAAACACACTTGGGGCTCTGTAAACACATTTCTGACTGAGCTCAAGTGCAGGAAATCTTCTCAAATAAATTAATATTACAACGAAGGGTAATAATTTCAAGAGTATTCAATAAATAGGACCAGGATGTTTAAAAATGACATTATTTTGATGCTAAACTCCAATTCAGTGTTGAACAGAGCACAAACGGCTGTAGCTCAACTCATCCACTGTTATTGTTCTGCCGGAGAAAGTAAACACATCAACCCATCCCCCCAAACTTGGATTGCTCGGTGTAAAAGTTTACTAATTACAACTAAAACTATAACCAAACATCTTATGAAACTAATAATGAACAATCGGCTACTGTTCGTACGAAAAAGCGAAGGTGCTGCGCTCTCACGGCCCAGTGTTGCGAATCGTCTGAGTTAACATAGGCTGCAATGGTTAAATTGTGTAAATGATTTAAAAATTATATTTTCTGACACAATTATAAATATCATCCCCAGTAATAGGGCTGGTGTTATCTGTACGATGTATAATTGATAAAATCAAAGCATTTCGAACTGCTCTAAATCGTATTTTCAGTTTCCAAGAGACATCACCATTTAAGTTGACTTTGTTTACATTTGAAAGTTTGGCCACAAAGCCTTTATTATGTACAAAGATATTAAATCATTAATTTCTCACCACAGTTGTACATGCCTGGTATAAGGCGTCTCACTCGCAGTAGACTGGTCTGCCGTTAATGGGGAGACTTTGGCTGGTTTTTCCTAATCAGTTATTCAATCTTCCTCCATGCAAATTCTGGTGCACTTTATCTAAATTCAACATTTCTCACTGCCCGCCTCGGTTGCGTAGTTGGCCAACGCGCTTGTTTCGTGTTGAGCTAGACTGCCTATGACGGGGAGAGATCGAGGTTCGAATCTTGGTCGGGTAAACTGGGGGTGGGGGGGGGGAGGGAGGCTCCTAAATGGGTTTTCACTCTCCTTCCCCGCTAATGCAGGTTCACTTCCTCTAAATTCAATCTTCCCCATTCCTAGCCCATTAGCGTAATTAGTACTTAAGCGTATAATACTAACGGGTAGTAAGGCGCAGTGCTAAACTAAAAAAAACATCTCATTCCTAGCATGTTAGCATACATAGTTCATAACAAATAGCACAGAACAGGTTATGAGATATGGTGAAATATTACAATTTAGTAAATTTTAAGGTAATAATGTCCTAAGCTTGAGATATTTAAACCCTCCCCAAAATTAAATTCTCCCTACACTTATGAATTTATCTAAAATAAATTTAGTGATGTAGAAATTAACTAGCGAGGAGGTAAATCCTCTATCACCGCCCTTTAGATCATGTCCACAATTATATACCACAGTTTTATAGTGAAAACTCGGGCCCGTTGAGTTTTCTTTGCAAGTGGATGTAAACTAATGTAATTCCAGAGCCGTTTTTCGATAGGTCTTACCTTTTAGCCACAAGAGACCTCCAAAGAAAAGTCCACACCTACTTTAAAGTTGCTCCTCTATTTTGAATTTTTTTCAGGGGTTAATTTTTTTTAAAACTGTTTGTAATTTCCCCGTCGGTTACAGGCTAGATGCTATAAGTTTGACAAAGTTCAAGTTTCTAGCTCATCTGGAAGAGGGTAAACATTAATGTCAGTGAGTGAGTGATTCAGCCGTGTGGCCTTATAGTAGTATAATTAAGTTGTATCAAATGCAAATAATTTTAGTGGAAAATTCATATTTCCAGCTCTGCAAATTCAGACATTCACGAAGGCAAAAAAAATAATCAAAATACCTCCCCCCCCCCTCTCATCTAAGTGTAGGGACTCATTCCCCCCTACCACAAATAATAACGATTCGTTGGTATGTATTGTAGTTTAAGTAGAGGAGAACATATTTTTTTTAAAAACTTCGACGGCCAATACTAATAATTTTTCCAGGGGCCTGGGACTCAATATTAGGCCAGGGTCTCCAAACCAATTAAAAGTAATGTCGGTCAAATATATTACAAAATCTCACAACATTTTGAACTGCTAGGTGGGAAAAAATCATCAAAAACTGCTCCTTTGTTAAAACCAACTAAATTATACATGTGGCAGACAAATCAACGTTATTTGTAGCCTACTTGTTTTAATAACTTTTTAAACTGCTGTTGACGGTAAAACATTAATAAATTAAGCTATTATAATATAATGGCTGATATTTATGTGCCAAACTAGCCCTTTTCAAATATATTCTGTTATAATTAACTTTTAATTTGTGGGATTTGAGTTTCGCGGTTAGTATGCAACACCGCGCCGCTAGGTAGCAGCACTCTAGTTCTTCGCACTTGCGTCTGTGTTATTAGTTATTACTATAGGACTGTCCAGTATTTGCTATAACCAACCTATTTGAAAGTGGATATACAGTGTTTCTGTCGCTGGCAGCTAGACTGTGAACGCAGTGTTTGGAGACGTGGTCACTACTGGGTAGTACTGGAGACTCTAGCAGGCGGCGTTTAACCAATACTTGGAGACCGTTCTATCACATAGCGCTACAGTGATGCTCGCTATGCTATCTAAGCAATGCCTTTCTTACGCTCTTACGCTACCAACTGCTATTTGACTTACACAAATAAATGTTGAAGACCAGCTGTGATACCAGTGCTGTGATATTTTACTACTTGATTTTAATACAATGCATTACCAAACCCTTCCTTCACCTCTGACAAGACATCTTGTGAATGTGAGGAATGCCAGGCCTCCACCGTGGTTCCCACGCTAAACTGTAGGTCTTCCATTTCATCTCACAATCACCCTACCATTTCACATTAGCGTAGTGCGTATAACCCGAACGGGTAGTAAGACGCGGTGCTAATAATAATAATAATAATAATAATAATAATAATAATAATACAATGCGTGTGAAATGAGTGAATGTAATATTTAATATTTTCCCAAGGGTGAAGTATAAGTGGGGTGCGGGGGGGGGGGGTTACGCTATACAGTATGTACTGTACTTAGTAAGCTTTTGCACTGAACACTCTAAGTTTGGGTAGACGAGTTGATGTGTTTACTTTCTTCTGCAGAACAATAACAGTGGACGAGTCGAGTTTCACCCGGCACAAACATGTTTTAAGTTGATATTATTTAAAAATATGTTTTTATTTATTTGAGGTATTTAATGTGCACTTTTAGAACCAACTGATTGTATTAGCAGGACGGAATTTCTATTAGCGAGAGTAAAAGGGCCTGCCAATTTTGCCAGGATAGGTATTTCCACACACCTTCTAGGGTTCTTTTACAGCTCACAATCGACATGAAACCGACTGCTTTACTTCCCCTCCGAAGGAAGTTGTGCTACGGATTTATATTGTTCAAGAAAAATCTGTCAGCCCCGGCTAGGTTTAAACCACGAACATCGGGTTCTGAGGCGAGCACTTAACCCCAAAACTACCGGAGACGAATACAAAACGAGATTTATATTTTACATATATGTGTTTGTTTTGGGATAGTTTCATTTTATGACATTTATAAATTAGATTCAGGAAAAATAATGCAAATTTGGAAGATATTATTTCTAAAAAGTAAATTTTTAGACAGTAGAAAAAAACATAATTTAAAAATAATAATGAATAATGATTAGGAATCACAGTTGGGTGTACCGAGGCGGATACTTATAAAATTGATTTCCACTCTCCCTCCACGAAAATGCGTGTAAACTTCCTCTAAACCACACCTTACTCATACCTAAATTAGAGTAAATTAGTTCATAGACATACATCCCGAACGGGTAGTAAGACTCGATGCTAAATAAAATAAATACGGTATCTATCAACAGTTTTTTTTTGCACCTTTAGTCTATTTTGAAAAAAAACATAATTCTCTTTTTAAAGAATATTTTCAATTTATAGATAGTTTTTTGACATCCATAGATAATTTAGGCATATATCATGTCTTTTAAGAGCATAAACGTTTGAACCTGTCATAAACAAACACAAAATAATTTGAGAAGATATCAATAGCTTTTAATTGAATTTTGCTTAGCACAACTTTAATGGAACCTGGAGAAAATCAAGTTGCTAGAAGAGACTTGCCTCGTTCACAGAGCCCCCACCCCTATTCCTCCTGCGACCAGGCCCCGCGCACGCCACTGTTTTCCTCGTGCATATTCATGGCGTGACGCAGCCCCTATTCATTGTGACCAACATAATGGAAGCTGTCAGCCGCAGACAGGCAACACAACACGACAACCCAGCCAGGCGCTCCGCCACACACAATGCTCAACCAATAAGAACAGATGTACGCATCAGTTGGTGCCATATTGGATTCATATCGCATACATATTCATGCGTGATAAGTTTATATCCCTCCGGATTATTGGCACGAGGAGAAAGAACAAAACAAAAAGTTCACACATGCTATTCTTGGGACTTTCGCCTCTTACCCCTCAGCTACAGTGAGAAAACGAAAGGAAGGACACTTTTGAAAATACAAATAGACAAGATATCAACAATACAACATCGATAATCGCTTACTTCATAGATGCCAACTGCGGGGGTGCTTTACATACTAAGCACTCCCAAAAATATTTTCAGGGGGGCTCAACACCCCCAATATTTCAGCCTTTTAAAAATCTTAATGGTGACCTGGCGGTCTAGGGGTAAGGTGTCAGACTTCTATGCTGGCGGCCGGGGTTCAATCCCCAGTACCAGCATAAATTTATCTGATTACCAAACCCTTCCTTCACCTCTGACAAGACATCTTGTGAATGTGAGGAATGCCAGGCCTCCACCATGGTTCGGATTCCACGTTAAACTGTAGGTCCCTCATTTCATCTCACAATCACCCTACCATTACACATTAGCGTAAGTGCGTATAACCTGAACGGGTAGTAAGACGCGGTGCTAATAATAATAATAAAATCTTAATATTACGGCTCTAACGCTATCTTGGATTAGGGTTGTGTTTCGAACAGTGTTTTCTTAGCGTAGCAAACAGCAGGTGCTGCCATCTGATATGTAAGCAAGTGTGATTAAGTTGGTAGCCCTCGACACTCGTGAACGGACACCCTGGCATTTGTCACCATGTTTTGATTATAGTTTGGCTAGTGGCAGTACTCGTATTGTATATATTAGTTTTGTGTTGTGCATGTTTGTTTTATTTTAATTTTATTAAATATACATTGAGATTAACAAGTTGCACCTTAATGTTGGCCCTTTAAAAAATGTATGGCTCTTGAAAATGTTCAAATGTTCTACCACACCTGCCCCCTTTTTATAGAGCACCCCCAATGGTTTTAACAAGTCACTGCCTATGGATTACTTTATTTGAAGAAAGCTAACACTTTTACTATTCATTGTTTATGACTAGCGAAACTTGAAGGATGGATATTATTTTAAGTTACGAATTTATCTGCACCAAACATGTTTGTAAATTGAAAAACTCACACCTGGACACGTGAACCGAACCTGGGATCCTTGACTTTGGACTAATAGCAACTTCAAGCCGACCCCACTAGTCTCTGCGGTGGCTGTGGTATCAATGGTAGCTCACATTAACCGATGATTCCCACATGTCACTCACAGAATCTGTCTTACATTGTCGTGGTAGACCAATACGCTCATGTTCATGAGTCATTTTTCAACTTTTCGAATAGCTTACTATATTATTATAAAGGATGTGAGAATCTCCGAAAACTTTGTTTTGACCTCAAAAATATATCAGTTTAGATGTCTTTAAAAAAAAAACCGGCTTTGACAATTACGAGGGTTCGTCAAGAAAATAGCCTATATAGAGACATATAGCTAAAATACTAATTTATCTTCTATTGTCGCCATTCTGGGCTGTTATGTGAATTACAAATTGATATTTATATTAACAATCTAAATTAAGTTAGTTATTGAATTGAATGTTGTGATATTAGTTTGATTTATCGGCTGGGAAAGAAACATTACAAACACTTGCTTTGTAAAACATTTACTGTATGATTTTAATGTCTAAAGTTATATAAATAGATACCATAAATATATTTTACCAGCATAAAACTTTTTTTTTTTAAATTTTCGTATTTTGATTCGGCTTCGACCGATTCGGGCTGGCTTTGAATTTAATAACTGTGCACCTCTAATTATTAGTAATAATGGTGTGCGAAGTCTACTTAAATATAAAATAAATATAACATAAATATAGACCTAATATTTTAAATGTTATTTTCTTTTTTATGCAGAAAAACGTGGTTTTATTTCGTTTTTTTGCGGCTCGCTTGAAAAGGTAATGAAAACGAGCTTATTTATAAACGACATATATATTTATATTTTTGGTCCTCCATCACTTCCCTAAGGGAGGCTGTTTGACCCAGAAACACTCTGTACACATTTCAAACAAAATTGTTAGTAGTTTTAGAGTATATTTGTATCTACCATAAATCAATTTAAGAATAAAATAGCCAAATCTATTATTTTATGCTTTTAGTGAGGATTACTCCATCTGGATTCATATTCAGTAGTTAGACCATTGGCGTAATAAGCCAAAGGTCCCGGGTTTGATTCCCGTGCCCAGATGTCATTTTTCAATTTTCAAAATATAAATCAATTTGTTTGTAACAAAATAGTTTGAGCTATTAAAAAAAAATTAAAATCTTTCAAAAATCAGTCATCATTAAACTAACTACCCTTAAATCAATTGTTATTTAAATAAGAGTACATAGTGCAATATACAATGTAAAACCCTACTTATAAATACATTATGAACGAAATCGTTATTAAAGCCATTTCCAATAATCTTCAAATTTTCCAAACTCAATCAATAGTAAACTATCTATTAATTAATTTATTCCTGGAAAACAATATTAGATTGATATTTGTGATGTAAAACCCTCCCCAGGTATACATTTTGGTCAAAATTGTTAAAGCGTTCTCCGAGAAATTTTGAATGAAAAAATGTTTTAGAATACCCTTAAAACCATTCCCCACCTTATTCCCACCCCTCAAAAAAATAAACAAATGATTATCGTGTCAAATAATCAATACTTCAATAAAACATTTAGAGGCATTTTCGATTGATTTTGAATTTTCACTAATAAATCATCAGCAATTTCACTACCACATTACTTTATGATAAAGTTAAAAACTGTTTATGTCAACATTAAAACAAAAATAAAGTATTCACTTTCTAATTATCGATTACTATAGTTACTGGATTTTTTTTTTTGTTTGAGCTGTGAAATATTTTATTTTAATTTTAATTTAATTTTTCTTTATGCTAGCCAACAGTTGAGACCTCTAACAGGCTAGCACTAATTGGCCGCGTGCTCTCGAGGTCAGAGCACATGGCTACGAGCCTAGGAGTCTCAGTTTTGAATCCCGGTGGTTACCTTGAGTATTTTTCCTGAAAGGGGAACTACCCCAGCTGTCACCAGGGTTTGGTTAGTTAGGGTTAAGTGTTTCCACTGGTTCTACAACCTCATACTCACTATCACCATCATATAATCTCATCGAGATATGGAAAGGTCGTATGATTAGTACGTTTGGGCGTCCCCTGGGCAATGCTACATTAGTACTGGCTAACATTTCCACTACTGTACTACGAATATGTAGCCCAGACGCGCAATGTATATAATCACACGGCCAAAAATTGTGGAGCGTGCTTGTTTAATATTGTTGTGCTCTGGATTGTGAATGGTAAAATGAGTATTGCAAGGTGTTGTAATTAGCTTGTAAACAACTAGAATATATGCGCTGACAACATAAACAGAATGTTAGCATTCCTTACGGTAAACCAGGCCAGAAGCCAGGATAAATAGCTAACCGGGATGACTAATTACCATCGAGTCTAGGGGGGTCACTTTGCCCGTTTTAGAGGCTACATGGGTTAGGACGCCAGTACATCAGTACTTGTATTGGGGCTACACCGTGAGCCCATGGTACCGAGGTTCGTAAACCATATAAGCTCTCCTAGAGTTCAGTCAAGCCATTGGTTATTCCTTGCAATACTTAGATCTGGCACAAGCTTCTAAATACAATTTTCAACATAACATTAGTAATATACTTAGTAGTGATAATAAAAACTATAAAACCCAAGTCGAACGTAATTTATGGACCCACACAATTATATATCCACTCACCCGCCTATCCTTGGCCACAACACATCCTGACAAACATTAGACCCGTGGAGATAAGTCGGTGGGGGTGGGGGTGGAGAAATGACACATACACACACACACACATATATATATATATATATATATATAGTGTGTGTGTACAGACTAGCACTGATAAATACATAAGAACACATCTCTTTAATAATAATAACAATAATAAAAAAAACATTATTTTAGGGTATACGATATTTGAGGAGGTTGGGGCAAAATTATTATTATTATTAGCACCGGGTCTTACTATCTTTTGGGTTATACGCACTTACGCTAATGTGTAATGGTAGGGTGATTTTGAGATTAAGTGGAGGACCTACAGTTTAACGTGGAATCTGAACCACGGTGGAGGCCTGGCATTCCCCACATTCACAAGATGTCTTGTCAGAGGTGAAGGAAGGGTTTGGTAATCAGATAAATCTGTGCCGGGACTGAGGATTGAGCCCCAGACCCCCAGCACAGGAATCCGATACCTTACCCATAGACCACCAGGTCACCGTTGGGACAAAAACATGATAACCTTCATTAATTTAGATAGGATATTTTCACAATTTAAACGTCTATAAAATCCTGAAATAGTTATTTTAAAAATAAGTAAAATATTGATGGATACTAGCTATCTTCAAGGTCTTGACTGACTATAAATACAATTTGTAGTTCAAGTGGTGTGCAACCAGGAATCACTGCTAACATATTTTGTCGTCAAATGAGGGTTATCATGTTTTTGCCCTGACCCCGCCCCCCCCGCCCCCCCGCCCCTCCCCCCGCATTTACTGAAGAAAATATAGCGAAGAAATAATAATAAAGCGAAAATCAAGAAGAAAAATAATTCAATAATAGGCTAGTAATAATCTAATGGAGATTTCACCGTTAGAAAACAAACAGAAAGTACTCCTTGATAAGGGTGTTCCTTGAATAACTCTCTAAGTTTGGTTTACCATTTGTTGTAAAAATCCAATTCTGGAAGTATATAACTTCCACACTGTCCAAGAGGGTTGAGTTTGTAAGAGCTACTTATAGGAAATATTTCAGGATAAAGAGAGAGCACAAGAATGCTCACATGTTAAACAGCAGATTGACATGAAATTGCGCTATTGAAAAATGGTAAAACAATAAGGGCCATCATTATGGAGCATTCACGATAAGAGAGTTTGGAGCCCTAAAAGGTTTCAAATTCTACCGTAATCGTTGTAAAAAGGTTAAAAAAAAAAGAGTTTATCATAGAAAGCAACGATAAATTTTCACTAAAAACTTTCAAATCTAAGAAAGTTGATGGAATTCTATACCACACTAGCATATTCGAGCTTTAAATTGACCATAGCAAATTACAAACTTAAGATACAGTCAACTTTAGAGAATGAGGAGGTGATAAACTTAATCTGGCCAAATAATCTGAAATTAAAATATGAATAACATTATCACAAAATATACATTAAGTATACATTTTTAATTATTAAGGTCCTAAGATAATATGAATGTTAAGGACCAACTGGCCTGCGAGTGATATAGCACAGACACGCATGAATAAATAAATAAATAAAATATTTCTCGGGCATATTATTACTAAACTACGTATAATATATTATTTGAATATTTCCTTGTCTTTGGGAATAATTAGTTTGTTTATATGGTGGTGTGGTAACATTTCTAAATGCAAAGTGAAGTCGAAGAAAAGTCGAAGCGAGTCTTGGAAAATTCGAAGAAAATTAAAAGATAAGGATTTTGTTGTTGTAGTTTTGTTGTTCGAATCTCTATCGGGTGTTTTAAGGATTTTTTTCCTAAATAGTTTACTGGTTTACTTCTATGAAAATGGGAGTACACGTTCTGTAAATGATAGCTCCCCACTTTTGATCCATACACCAATAGTGCAAATAGTGTATTAGTGTAAAGTGTTCTAAGACATGGTGCAAAGATAAAGAAAGGTTATATTATGTTTGTAGATTATGAATAACTTCAATTTTTCATCAAAAGAAATATACTCATGAGTCTTTTGGAAGAGTTAAAAACATATTTTTCAAAGTTTTTTAAATATTAATTAATACAAATAATACGGGCAATTCTTGCGTTTAATTGTCAGTAACAATAAGCAACTACTTCTGAATAGTTGATTTTCCTTTTTTTTTGTTTGTTTTAAATATCCAATTTAAATATATTTTGAAAAATGCAGATTGACGCTCAAACCTCATCGGGACTGGCACGTCTCGAACCAAGATGGCGGGTTGAATCTCCACAGGGGGGGCTCTGTAATGAATATTATTCCTACCAGCGCACTGTTCTCGTGATGGATAGTGACAGACCAACCTCCCCCCCCCCATCAACCCCCCGTTGGCTGCAACCGTGGGGTGGCGTGATTAACACCCCTTGCCCTTCTCTTGTAATACTCTACACATTGCTTTTCATTGGAAACTACAATCATTCAAGTTTGGAATGAAATAAGAGGAAACAGAACTGCACCAGTAGTCATACTTCATTGTTATAAATCTACTTGGCATAATCTGTTTGCCTGAAATATTTCTGCTTAAAAAACAGTTTCAACAAGGTCACTTGACTTGAGAGTAGCTTCATTTAATGTTATTTGGCCAAAACCTTAATTTTACAACAACAACAAAATTATTTGAACTATTATAAACTTGTTTTAAAGTCATTTTTATCCAAACGTAACTTTAGACCAAATAATTAGGCCTAAAGTTGAGCTTAAAGTAGTGTGGTCTAAAGTCATTTGGACTAAAGTTTCATTCACAGAGTAAGCCTAATTTAGCCTAAAATAAATTGAGAAATGAATATGTTCAAAGAATGTAGGCCTAGTTTAGACTAAATTCCATTAGAAGAAAGTGATTTATCTCTAATTGAATTTAAAAAATGAAGTCAAGCCTACATTTTAATTCAAAAAATACGGTCTAAAGTAAGTTAATATAACGTCATTTGGCCTAAAGTGTTACATTTTAGGAAATAAATAGTTGTAAAAATTTACAAACACACGAACGGTCCTCTTAAACAATAAAATAATGATAGTATTTTTTTAAATAATACATTGGTATTGAAAGCAACCCTTAAGCTTATAATTTGATCGCATTATATAATAAATAATACAGTTCTCTCAGTATATGTGTAGTAATGTAATTACACCTACTTTTCTCGAGACCACTGGGTGTTCAGTTAGGGAAACCAGCTCACCGCATTAACCGTGTCGAAGATATATTGCTATAATCATGTAGGGAAACAATATACACACACCACTTTCTCAAACCTTGGGAAAAGTGATACTGTACAAAGCAAAATTAGAAGATAACACAAATATTCAACATAGAAGGTTATTTATTATTTAATAGCAATTAAAACCTTCTCCAAAATCCCTATCAATATTCCATCCTAAATATAACACTAAAATGATACTGAGACAATAATAATAATACACTGTGGAGTATACATTTTTAATCCACACAGGGAGAAAAAAAAAAAAGATGTTTGAATTAAATAGTGTTATTCTTTTGAAAATAAGCTCTATAACAAAACAAAATTATTTATTTATCAAGAATACCTAATTATAAACAGTCATATTTTACTGTTGCATATTTAAAGTTTTATATAGTGGTTATAGTACAATGAATTTAATAGAATAATATCTTGAAGTGTTTGTTCTAAAATGGTTCTTTTTCATAAGATAATAAAAATTGTTGAAGAATGATAAAATATTATTGGATGAAGGATTGCTAGTAAACAAAGACTAGTATTGGATAGTAAACAAAGACTAGTATCTTCAGTAAACAGAAACATGCATAGTCAATAAACAAAGACTAGTATCGATAGTAAACAAAGACTAGTATCTTCAGTAAATAGAAACATGCATAGTCAATAAACAAAGACTAGTATCGACAGTAAACAAAGACTAGTATCGTCAGTAAACAAAGACGAATATTGCCAGTAAACAAAGACTAGTATCGTCAGTAAATAAAGACTAGTATCTATAGTAAACAGAGACGGATATTGCCAGTAAACAAAGACTAGTATCGTCAGTAAATAAAGACTAGTATCGATAGTAAACAGAGACGGATATTACCAGTAAACAAAGACTAGTATCGTCAGTAAATAAAGACTAGTATCGATAGTAAACAGAGACGGATATTGCCAGTAAACAAAGGCTAGTATCGGTACAGTGAACATCTATTTTTTTTCATTAAACAGAGAAGAGTCTGACACTATACCAAGAATTCATAATATTTGGGAGCCCTGTATTTTTACCACGTCAGAGGGTTTTTTCATCAAACTCATTCCTATCCTCAATTTCTGATCTGAATCCTGGCGGCTTGTGGCTGGATGCGCAAAACCTTTCGCTCCTCTGCCTTACAATATCCGCGACCGTTCTTCACATATTATTTTTTCCTTCTTTCATGCAAGATGGACTTGCACAAAAAATATGGAGAGAGATCTACTTTGAAAAAAAGATTCTGTACGAGACATGAGTGAATGTATGTAAGCGGCTTGTCTGGAACTGTGTGCATTGGTTAACATTGATTGAAAGTGCACATCCCGTTTCAGGTCTGTCTTACGAGAAGGGAACTTCCTTTGAAAGGTTTCCAGAACTGGGACTCAAAGAATGGCATTAAGACTCAATAACCCGCAATGGTGGGCATGCGAACAAGGGCATCAGTTTCGTATAGTCTGGTTTTGTGGTGATGGGGATGCCAGTGTTCCAATCCCGGCTGGGTGTACACAGACTTTTTCCTAAATTGTTTTACAATCTCTGTCTATACGCAAATTCAGGAACACTTTCTCTAAATTCCGCTTTCCTCAGACCTACTATAGTAATATGCGGATAGAACGGACGGAAAGTAAAACGTGTTGAGCAAACAAAAGTATAATATTTTTACTTTCTCGTTACCTTATAGAAAGTAGAGAAGTATTGTGGTCGTAAAAAAAAGTATTGTGATAGTAAAACAAATCTAGCTCGAAATGTTGATGAATGTCGACGTTACATGACCCCCCGAATAGGAGAAATATGTACACGCGTCCTCCACGCAAATGTGGCTATATTTAAACTTAGCTCTAACTCCCACATCCCTAACCCAATGATCCAGTGATGTGGATAATTCGAACGGATAGTAAGAAACAAAGAACACACTTAAACATATTTTAGACGCAAGTATGATGTTATTGAATACAAGAATTAATAATAAATCTAAATACAGCTTTAATCGGGGTAAACAAAAGTGGGTAAAAACTACAACTTAAAATTGAGGACTGAGTGGCTGATGACGAGGAGATCGGGGTTCCAATCCTAGTCAGGCCTGTTGAGAGGGGTTTTTCTAAATTATTTCCTACTCTCCTTCCTGGCAAATGCGGGTAAATTACCTCTAATTGCTTCCTTCCTCTTCCCCATCCCATTAGAGTAATTATTATACAGGATGGGCCGGAAACAATTAAACGATCTATGCTGAGGAAAGTGATCGACAACGTGCTAAGTTTTGTCCGGTGAGCTCACCTAACTGACATTATCTTCAAAATAGTGTGGTGTGTAGTTTGCTTTTATTTAGTTAGTGAATATTTACTTTTCAATTAAAGTGGTAATTTTCAAGTTACTAATCTTCTGTTTCGGCCGTACCCTGTATAAGCGTATAACCTGAACAAGCAAGACATGGCGATATTAATTTTTTTAAATCAGGAAAACTCTAAAGTTGGGTTACATAGCGCATATATAGCTTTAAAAATAAACCTAATACAATACTGACGTGCACCAAACTCGATCAAATAGTTTTCTCTGGAGCAGATAAACGAAACTATTTCAAAAGCTGTAGGTGACCTGGTGGTCTAGGAGTAAGGTGTCAGACTTCTATGCTGGCATCCGGGGTTCAATCCTCGGTCCCGGCAAAGATTTATCTGATTACCAAACCCTTCCTTCACCTCTGACAAGCCATCTTGTGGATGTGAGGAATGCCAGGTCTCCACTGTGGTTCGGATTCCACGTTAAACTGTAGGTCCTTCATTTCATCTCACAATCACCCTACCATTGCACATTAGCGTAAGTGCGTACAGCCCGAACGGGTAGTAAGACGCGGTGCTAACAACAATAATAATAAAATATTTCAAAAGCTGATAGCATTTTTAATTTTTGCTGAAATAGATTCCATACGATGTTGGGATGGTAATTAGTAAACATGCTGTCAAAAATATTATGGTTGTATTGTGATTTAAATAAATTCTGGTATACACATTATGTTAAACATTAGTCAAGGACTCATTTGTAGCAAACCAAAACTTCACAGAGAACTGTGAAATTATACTGTTACAATGACCGCAATAGTTAGTGGAACTATCTGATAACTATTTGCTTATTATTTAATATTTTATGTATCATACGAATATTTATGTATTTGACTTTAGCCATATACCGTAATAAACACAAAGGATATTATTTTTACGAGCATTTAGTGGCAAGTTGTATCTGACAAAAGAACCATGGAAGTTTTCATTGAGCGCTAGCCACAAAAATTTTGCCCCAAATGTTTGTCTGTAAAAAATATGTTTACCGATGATACAAGTAAAATAAAACAATTTTTATTCTTTAAATTGAAAAAATGACCCCTGTACACGGGGATCGAACCCAGCACCTTTTGCTTAGCCCACCAATGCCCCAACCATTGAGATATTTAGGGCCATTCTTAGCTCATTTTAAGGCACATCTATCACAGACTTTGCCTTAAAATATGAGTGAAGAATGGCTCTTAATATTTCAGTGGTTACAGCATTGACGTCCTAAGACAAAAGTACAGGGTTCGATTCCCATGCCCCGGTGTCATCTAACATTTAAAAGAATATGATATCCAGATGTGACTACAACCGTAACTAAAACAAAACAGCTTTGCTATCAAATCCATCAAAACAATTTTTGCAAATATTATATACTCGTATCTAAACGCAATTTTATTATGTCATATTAAGATTACTTAATTGAATTTAAATTAACTTTAGTTGCTAGATTATAAAATGATGACAAATATATCGTGTATTTTAGAATAAAGTGATGAACAACAATGTTTTTATAAAATAAAAGTTGAGTTCCCATTAAGACGTCATAATATTGTTGAGTTTATAAATAATTTTGCTACCAGACAACGATTAGGACGGCGTGTCGTTCTCTGGAATAACACTTTAAACAAATAAAAGCCGATATTGAGTATAAAAGACCTCCACCCTTCCTATGCCGTTATGCAAGGACAAATTTCTAGATCAGCGTTTTCAAAACTGTTTTGATCGCAAAATGTTTCCGCCCTGGCGGCCCAAACTTTCATTACATGTAATTTCGATTGCCTACTATTTTAAATTAATGTTTATTAAACTAACTTAATAGAATTAATTAAACTAACAAACACATGATTAACTTAAATTAATTTTTAATCAGATAAAATGTTCTTAATAAAAATGTTACTTTGTTAAAATGTTCGGAAAGGGACAAAAATAAATGGTACAGTGCACCGAACAGACTTTCTCCCGCTTTTATCTTAAACCAGACATTAACTAAGAACTTTTAAGATTTGTGATACCAAATAATAGTTATACACATTGTTGTAGAAACATTACACCAAAAATCATAAATGAAACAACATACACTGTTACTTACGTTATGGCATTAGGAACTAGGAACACTGTTACAGAAACATTGAGGAAAGAGAAACACCTTTGTTCAAAGCGTATAAGAATCAAATTAATTTTCAAAGACATGAATTAAAAAGTATATATGTTTGCTTTTAGCTCAGGAATTATTGGTTAAATAAAAATATATTTCAAATAAAAGTTTTATATCTTTAATAGTGATACAACTTTACAATGAATGTTAAGTTATTTTGTATCTCAAATAGTTGCGGAGAAATGATGAACATTGGAAAAGTTCCCTCATGTAAAGCACCCTCAAATTTATTTTCATGAGAAAATGAGAACTGACATCACATGTATAGTGATA
Source organism: Timema shepardi (assembly GCA_902151425.1). Taxonomy (NCBI): domain Eukaryota; kingdom Metazoa; phylum Arthropoda; class Insecta; order Phasmatodea; family Timematidae; genus Timema; species Timema shepardi. The sequence continues at coordinate 37,874 of CABFVX010003167.1, forward strand.
AACAGTGTCTAGAAATAAAATCATTAGAAATAATTTTGAGGAAATCGATTTTTTCTCTTTTTGCCCTTCAATAAACTAACCTTAAACTTAGGACTAGATATCTAATTCCAAAAACCGCTTGGGGGAACCTTATAAACCCCAGATACCAAGTTTTAACCCAATAGGTAAAATAATATTTAGGTGGCTGCTTTAATGTTGTTTTATGCTTGGGGAAGAGTTATTTTGAGTTTTAATTTTGTATCGATAAAGTTATCAAATACAATGAGTGTATTTCAGTAAAAAAAATTATCTTACAAACCAATCTTACAAACAAATCTTACAAACTAAATAATAATTTCCAGTGAAAATGTGACTTCATTGTAAAATTTGGTATATGACAAAAACATTTTTTCAGTGCAACTTTGATGCTGATTAATGTTGAAGGTGATCTCTTTGAGTTTGTATTCTATGTTGCTGCACAGAGTACAATGCAATCTATTCTGAGGACACAGATGATTCCTTGATCGTTACACCCGAAAGTCCTTGTCCACAGAGGTAGACTATATTGTCATAAGAGGGAAAAGAGCCTTTTCAACTCCACGAGTGAGAATGGGCTTGTCCTTGAGGCATCATTTTTGACGATTTTTTTTCCTATAACGTTCCCGTGACCCTCATTTGGGTCGATACCCTGAGTTTGAGAACCACCAGTCTAGAGTGTTATGGGAAAAAAAATCGTGTACCTTATTCTTATGCCTTCTTTTATACAAAGGATTTATGAAGACACAACACTTCTAAGACTAATTAATTATAGATAACACTCTCGTAGGTTTATAGCTACTTGGCATATTAATATTTTGATTTCTAGATTATTAGATTGGGCAATAGCTAACGGAATTTTGAGCATAGTAAAATACCTAATTCGCATTTAACGATGTTGATTATTAGTTCCTTTCACACATTATTGATCCATAACACTGATGCAGAAAAACATCTATAACGTTAATGAAATGTTAGGTTTTGTTAGGTTGGGTAAGTATGTAATGCATAATATACAAAGGACTATCTTAAAACCAATTATATTTATAAAATCAAATATATGTATGTGTCTTGTAATTTTATAATTTGGTCATGACTGTGTTTGAGTGTTTTATAGTTTATTAAGTTGAACATGCTAAATCAAAGAACAATAACCCGGTTATTTGCTAAACAATGTTGAAGTATATGTCAAAACGCTATAACGTTGAGAAGAGGAGTGTTTTTTTTATTTCCCAGGCTTTATAGTGACCTGTCAATTATTTTATGTGTTTATTGTGATTTATAATGCTTGGTGGTAATTTTTTTTATATTTGCAATACAATCTTTTTTCATAACGTCCTGACGGTAGTTCCTACAACAATCATGTTGTTTTAAAATTACACTACTTTATATGCTTTAAATAGCACAGTTACATTCTCTTTGTATTAATTGAAGTACCAGCAATCAGCGAACGTTTATCATTTTATTATATCAAAGCCAAACATATTACCTGTCCCAGTTAAAAAGTTTGAAGACACAATAATTGACAACATCTTTAATTAAATGCTTTAAAGTTATATTAAATATTCTTAATATTATGATAGTTTCATAATGCTAGTTAATGTTATAGAACTATATCACTAAATAATTATGATCTTTCATTTGGTCATTTATTAGAGCAAAGTAATCCTGCGAACATATATTCGTAACCATTAATTATTACATGTTGATGATACAATACATACTGTACTCAGTGTTAAGGAATAAGTGGTTATGTCAGAATGACATTAAATAAGTATATTTGGTGTCATTGAAAAAATGATTGTCATAAAGACATAAATAAGTATACAGTGAAACCTGTTTAACTGGGATCTCAAGGGACCTAACATTTTTTTAAATCACTTATAGAGGTTTTTCATCTATCCAGTTTCCCAAATAAGCAGGTTAACATGACAATTGTCTTACATATAGAGGGTCCCACTATGAGAGGTCGAAATTTATATTTATCATATAAATATATATGTTTATATATGTTTATATATATGTTTATATATATGTTTATATATGTTTATATGTACTTATGTACATACAAATGTAAAATAAATGTATATTTCATGTTGCACAAATTTTATTTAAAAAAAATTATGGCTTAAAAAAATTGGTGTTATTAATTTGTATTAGATTGTTAGTTGCTTTAAGGTGTTTCTCCATAGTATTAATTTGATCAAATATGTCAGGATTATTAATATTCGACATCTCAAAATATTTATTAAGGTTTCTAAGGCTTTTTCTGCATCACGCTTTGATACTCTCTCTAAAGGCTCTTCACAAGTTTCACAACCCTCCTCTTCTTCTTCTTGTTCTATCTCTAAGAACTCAGAAATAATGTCGTCGTCAGTGAGCTCTTCCGATACTAGTACATCATCGTCAATACGCACAAAATCCTCAAAAGTGGGCTGTTGGTCATTTTAATTGCTACTACAAGCAGCAATAGTCTGGTTCCATTCTGCAAGTGTTTCACAGTTCTTTTCCTCCTCTTGTAAGCTTTCAGGTTCCGATTCATCCGTCACTTTGAATCCAGCTTTTTTGAAGCAGTTACTAATGGTGGTATTGTACTGATAGTACTGATAAACAAAGCAAGTATGGAAGAAATTAGACTGTTTGTAAACAAGCGTGCCATAGCTTGTCTAAACCTGATGCATAGTCTCACTTATACAGGTTATTGAGCTACCAAGTCCCAATTATAGAGGTAAACATCGAAAAAATCTATGAAATCTAATCTCAGTTAACAAGGTCTGAAAATTCCCAGTAACAGAGGTATTTTAATTCAAAAGTGTCGGGACCTCATTGTAATTATCAATAACAGAGGTTTCTCACATATCCAGGCCCCAGTTAAACAGGTTTTACTGTATTTGGTGTCATTGAATAAATGGTTGTCAGAATATCATTAAATAAGTATAGTTGGTGTCATTGAATAAATGGTTGTCAGAATGACATTAAATAATTACATTTGGTGTAAATGAATAAACGGCTATGATAGCATGGCATTACATAAGTATATTTGAGATATATGAATAAATGACTATGATACCACAACTTTACATGAATACGTTTGGTGTCAGTAAAAATATGTTTATGGAAAAGTAAATAGAGATATTTGATTTCACTGATTCAACGTGTGTGATTCTATCGTATTTCAAAAGATTATATGGTATCAATGATTATTCGTTTTTGATACTATTGCATTTCAAAGATTATATGGTATCACTGGTTATACGTTTATGATACTATAGCATTTAAAAGATTATAGGATATCACTGATTAAATGGCTGTGATATCAAATTATTATCATTATAATGTTTTACTGATTCAACGTTTGTGATACTAAAATATTTCAAAAGATTGTGAGGTATCACTGATTTAACGGCAATATAAATGGACACTGTTTTAAAAACTGTTTTCCCATGACACCGCGTTACAAAACCTGCAATATACAATAAAGGTTTGTCCACCCTTGGAGTGGATCAAAGCGTTTAATAAAAGACCACTGGCCTCTAGAAAGATAACATAGAATTTAAACTAGTATATCTCCGTCACGATGGCAGCACTGATGTCACGGCTGACGAGCAGACCTGCGTGACTCTAGTGACCCTTCTGAGAGCGTGATCGGTCACGGTTGGGAAATTGGCCAGCATAAGGTATTGATATCTTGTCAGAATCTGACAGCTCTGTTGTCCTTGCAAAATTCTTGAATTTAATTCTATTTTGAATGGCCTTTCATGGAGCTTGTTACAAGCAGGATTAAATAACCGTGTTCTTGAAAAAATTCTTCAATGTAAGATTGTATTGAGTGGACTTTCAAGAGGTTTGTGCAGGCAGGATTAAATAACTGTGTTCTTGAAAAAAAAAAAATTCTTGAATGTAAGACTGTATTGAGTGGAATTTCCTGAGGTTTGGTACAGGAAAGCTTACACTAACGGTTACACGTCTAACTTTGATCCATGGTACCTGCCTTTTAGCCAGTGTAACATGGTTAGATCACAAACGAGCTCTCTGCGGATTTTTCTACAGTCGTTATCCTATGAATTCTAAAGACAATTTCTCGTGAATATTTAAGACCTTCGTAATTATAATCCTTTATTCAATAGCTAACTATACGACTGAGCCTTTTAGTGGCAATAATTTGCAAAAGTCCCTCTTAAAACCCTTTTACTTGAGATAAGATATTTCAGCTATCCAATAGTCCATAGCAATTTTCTCCCTTCTAATACTAATCTCCTAGGTTAAAAGTTTAATTTCCTAATAGCTAAAACTAGCACTATTCTCCCTGTCCAACCTGCTCCATTATGTTACGTATTTTAAGACGATGGTAGTCCATGCTGGCAATATTTTGCACTAGCCAATATATTAAACAACATAGGAACTTTACAATCAAAGAGTTATTTAAAATCATTTCACAACAGTGAATGAGGCCGTCTGCTACTATCTTGCTTTGTATGCGGTTTGATTGCGTCGGTTGATGTAGGTGCATGCACATTGATTGCATCTGCTTGTTTTAAAATTATATTGGGTTTCCCAAACTGATGTCGTCGTCGAGAAAAAGGAAAGCTCATTCTATTTGGAGTTGTGACAAAAGTATAATGCTTATTAGGCTTGTATTTCTCTGGTTTTCCAGTAATGGGGCTTGAATTTAGACCGGATGCATAATGTATTTTTTTCCTAAATGCTTCATCACGTTTTCTCCAATCAAATACGGAAACATTTCCTCTTAATCCCTTCTTTCTACATCTTGGATCCAATGTTGAACATTAGGGGCCAGCCCGGAACCGATATTAAGACGCATACAAATATCAATTAATGTTTTCACATACTTTTTACTATTTGCTTGGTAATTATTAAATATATTTCACTAATTCCATAATTTATTTATAGTTTTAATCAAAGTCAATGTTTATACTCTCTAGCATGGTAAAATTGAACAAATTTTATATTCCCACTTCGGTGGCGGCATGGTCTAAGGCGTCCCTCTTGGGATATACTAGACTTGTGATCACAGGGAGATTGGGTTCTGATCCCGGTTGGGTGTAATGAGGGTGGTTTTTCCTAAATGCTGTGCAAATAATAGGAATAGAATATCCCAAAGTTGAGATAGTGACAGATCATAAATAACTTTTTAAGATATGGGAAATATATTTAGAAAAATTGTAAAACAAGGAAAATTGGCCAAATAACCTGGAGATGGAAGTAGAAGATGTGTTAGATTAAGAAGAAAAAAGATCTAGCATTTTAAATATGGAAGTGAAGAAAGCCATAAAGGACATGCGAAGAAGGAAAGCTGCTGGAGATGACATACCAGCTGATCTGTTGAAGGATCTGGCAAACAACGGATTAATGGTTTTAGCACAACTTATAAATAAGATCTGTGAAACAGGAGAACGGCCCAAATACTTTCTAGACGTAGCCATGGTGAGCCTAAAGATAAAGAAATAAGACAGTAAATGCAGTGACCACATGACCATCAGCCTTATTTCTCATGTGGGAAAGATCGTGGTAGCCATTCTCAACAGAATACTGGAGCATAAAATATAAATAATAATGTAAAAAGATCAATTTGGATTCAGAAAAGGAAACAGAGATGCTATTGATATGTGGAGAATAATTTCAAAGAGAATGCTGGAAATCAAAGAAGTCTACGTTGGTTTAATCGACTGGCAAAGGGCGTTCAATAGAGGGAATTGGAAGAAACTGATGGAAAAGTTCAAGAAGATCGACATAAACTGGAGGATAGAGGGCTGATTGCAAACTTTTACCTTAGACAGCAAGTGGAGGTAGGCTGAATGATGGAGGGACCAACATCGTAGAGATAGGAAGAGTAATGAGACAGGGATACTGTTTGTCACCCAATCTGTTGAACTAGTATGGAGAGTGGCTGGTCAGGGAGCCATGGAATGGCGTGGTGGTTTCATAAAAGGAGGAAGCGTCATAAACACAGTAAAATATACATATGATCTAGCATTGCTGGCCAAAAATGAAGAAGAATTGCAGGAAATGATGGACCAGCTGGTGGAGGCAGGAAGAAGGTACGGCTGGCATGGAAAACAACATTTAGAAGTCAAAGGTGATAAGGATTTATAAAAATGAAGATCCGCTGAAAATCCAAATTGGAAACAAGCAGTTGGAAATCAATGAGCAGTTCAAATATCTGAGAAGTCTGCTGACAAAGGATGCCCACTCCACCAAGGAAATTAGGTCACGGATCGACATGGCTAAGGAATATTTCAACGAGAAGAGGTTACTGCTGATAATCAAGTTGAGTTTGGAAGTGAGGAAGAAATTGAGGAAATATTTCATTCGGAGCATCGCGCATTACGAAGCAGAAAATTGTACTCCTAGGAAGATGAAAAATTAGTACTTGGAGAGTTTTGAACTGTGGTGCTGGAGACTTGAAAAGATCAGGGGCACAAACAATGTGACAAATGAAAAAGTCTTTAAGAAGGTGGGCGAGAAGATAACCATTTTGGATGTGATTCTTCGGTACGAAGCAAGCCGATTAGGATAATTTCTTAGGAGAAACTATCTTCTGCACTACATCATAGAAGGCAGGGTTGAGGGAAAGAGGAGCTTAGGAAGGAGTGCTCATATATTGAATGATTTGAAGGAAAGAAGAAAACTCTGAGGGCTGAAGGAGGAGTCAGTCTTAGTTCACTGACCCGGTTATAAGACAGAACACATAATAATAATGATAATAATATATTTATGTATATATATAATATATATATATATATATGATATGTGAAATGAAAGGGGTTTCTTAGAAAATGTTCTATTTTGAAATATTTTCTTCAGTTTCTGAAAAAAGGTTCAACTTTAATATGAATGGAACGAATACAATGGCGATAGCCCATGTTTAATTTCTTCTAGAAACGTTAACACCAGAAACACTATCTGATAAACTCCAACAAAGTAATGACATTAATTCTAGTTTTCTTCTCACAATCAAGTATCGACTTCATTGCTAGGTGGTTGAATGTGTAACTGACATCAGGTGTGTTGTAGACTGTAGAACATATGTTTTAATAATCTAATATTGGAATGAAATACTTTTACAATTCATTCCCTTCATCGGGAATTAAATTATCTTAAACATTTTCCAATAATCTTCACCTCTAATTGCTATTATTATCTTGGCTTAGTATTGTACAACACATTCCCCTGACGCCTTTCCCACCCTAACCCAGACACTTCACCAATTCACCGCAAGCTACCAACTCAGAAAATGTTTCATCTTTATCTCTCCCTATATAAGTTGACGTGGCTACTAAAAGTAAACAGGTTTGATCAAGATTGGTTTTCAGTTCAACGTGTATTTAGAACACACATACACTTTACAAATATATTACATATATATAAATGTATACTTTAGCATAAACATGTTGTTTGTTATCTATAGATCAGGAAAAAACATTTTAAAAAAAAAATCTCGTGGTCCTCTCTTGAATATGAATAGAAGTTTTTGATCTTTTTACCTTATTTTATGTGGTTTAAAAAATCTTCTTCCCCCTTTTTTTCTTTGTTCACGAAAGAAAGTGAAGTTAACCAGCCATGGGAAAAAAAATAGAAGAATGTCAAAATTATTGTTCTTTCAATGTTTGGTGCTTCAAAAGAAAAATACAAAACAATGTAGGAATTAAATTTCTTTGCCTTTATATATTTATATTTTATTTTTCGTTGGAAATAATGTAAAAATTCCCGGGAGTTCACGTGAATGGTTGGATGGGTTCTGCGAGATGTAATTGCGAGCGAGGCAGAAGGTAATAGCGGCATTGTCCCGGTGGCATCGCGACGCTTATGAGGGTCCATGACTGATATCAACCAACTGGCGCGTGGGTTCGACTCGTCTGAGCAGCGACGCGTGTGAGCGTCGTGGCATGGCCGGCATCACGACGCTGCGGGTGCGTATATGACTGGGAACACCAGCGTCCCATAGACTCTTCCAGCCGCGTCGTCTTGATGTCTTCTGGAAACATAGATGCTGGTGTCGAGATGATTCCAGAAGGGAAGCGCGAGGGCAAGTGTTGTACCGATACTTCAGGTCACACTATGATTTTAATCCAACCTTAAAGTGACCGGTTGTCGTAAGAGATGCGAATGTTTCGCAATGATGGTTTGCGTCCTGCCAAATAGCTGGAGAGGCTGGGTTGGTGTAGGCGGTACCTGGAGCTTATTATATATAATAAAATAATTAAGGTTGGCCTAAGTATCTGTTAATTATTATTATTATTATTAGCACCGCGTCTTACTACCCGTTCGGGTTATACGCACTTAGGCTAATGTGAAATGGTAGGGTGGTTGTGAGATGAAATGAAGGACCTACAGTTTAACGTGGAATCCGAACCACGGTGGAGGCCTGGCATTCCTCACAATGGCATTCCTCACATTCACAAGATGTCTTGTCAGAGGTGAAGGAAGGGTTTGGTAATCAGATAAATCTTTGCCGGGACCGGGTATCTGTTAACAACATTTTAGCAACCCCTCTCCTCTTTAATTAATACTCGTCACCCATCCCCCTATTTGATGACTATATATATATATATATATACACTGTATGTATACATATATACAATATATTATATAGTCATCAAACATCAAATAGTGGGATAGCTGACGAGTATAAAAGAGGAGAGGGGTTGGGTGAGATGTTATTAACAGATACTTAAGCCAACCTTAATTATTTTATTGATGGTATACTGAAAATAAAATCCAAACAAATAATGGTAGTGAGAGATAAATTATTTTTTGCTAAACTCTTTAGCTCGTTTGATCCCACAGGAAGGGCATATATCATAAAGACTTTGATTCTAATCTTTAAGTATAAACATAGGTCTAACTAGTTTACACCAGGCCCAACGTTAGTGATACATTCAACCACCAAGCGCTGTAGTCGATTCTTTAGTGTGAGAAGAGAACTGTAAATGCAATTATAGATTTATTGGAACGCATTTGATAATATTGTTTTTAGTGTTTAACGTAATCAGGAGAAATTAAATTTGTGATATTTTGATTGCATTCTTTCCGTTTAATCAGCAAGAATTTTTCGCTAGGAAACACAAAAAGGTGAACATTTTCTAGCTCACATCTTAAGTTGTCGCATTTAACGGAATGTATTTGAAAATAACGTATAAGTTTAAATAATGACATAAAAAATAAGATTAATTCAAAACACGGTTTCTAAAGGTATGTACGGCCACATTACTTCATATGGGACACTGGGTTAGTCTCCCATGTACCACTGATGAACTACGTATTGTTTAACCAAGCAGGGCTTTGGTAAGTTTGTGGGACCCTATCTGGTATTTGGTAACTTTAGTGGCAAATGATTACTAGTCACTTTGATAATATATTATATTATCAGGGGTGAAGTGATGGTACTACCAAAGTCATAAAAAATAAAGAAACAAGCTAATACTACTACTTTTTAACTTACCTACCAGTCCTCAACGATCATTGATAAGATGTAATAATATTGATAGTTATTGGATTATACTACTTTTTAACTTACCTACCAGGCCTCAACGATCATTGATAAGATGTAATAATATTGATAGTTATTGGATTATTGAAACTTAGCCACCAGTTCACATCGATCATTAATAAGAGATAATAATATATTGTAATTGAAATATTTTACAACTTAGCTACCAGTCCCCAACGATCATTAATAAAAGGTAATACTATGGATTATTATTTTAATACTAACTTAGCTAAAAGTCCACAACAATTATTAATGAGAGCTAGTAGCATTGATAATTATTTTATTACTAAATTTAGCTACCTATCCCTAACGATCATTAATAAGATGTTATAATAGTGATAGTTATTTAAATTAACAACTTAGCTACCAGTCCACATATAACATAAATAAGAGGCACTAATAGTGATGTTTACTTAACTTTTGCAACATAGCTACGAGTCTGAAATGATCTTCAATAAGCGGTAGCAGCTGATGTCCAAAATTTAGTCGCTCCTAGAAGCTAATTGAAGCAATATTAACCCAGAAAAATATTTAAGTTTATATCCCAAGGACCTGTTTGGGTGGTCTCCCTTCAGGCTAAATTTTAAAATTGATATACTCATAAACTCTTTTTGAAGGGACTTCCCCTAAGAACATTTCTGCTTGTAGCTAGTATGATTAGCTATTTCCCCGCCAGCCAATTTGAGAAAACTAGATGCCTCTAGAAGATATTTGAATAGGTGCTCCACTGGGAGCACTTACAAAACTAGATACCTCTATAAGATATTTGGATAATTCTTCTCTTGGCAACACTTATAAAACTAGATGCCTCTAGAAGATATTTAGATAGGTCTTCACCTGGGAACACTTATAAAACTAGATGTCTCTAGAAGACATTTATACAAAAGTTTTTTAATGTTAATAATACTTCAGCGTGTCCTTGTACCACACACAGCCAAATATTTGTTGTTTGCATGTGTAGCGCGGGTTTTGCTGCAGATGTAGCTGTTTAAAGAACACACAAGGTTGATGGGTGGGGATGTTGATAACACGAGAAAATGTGAGTGTTTTGAAGTTTTTATAGAAAAAACTTGGGGCAAAAAAAATCAACTACATTGAACATGATATGTGAAAGTTTATGTAAAATATTGTTTCTATAGAAAAATAGAGTTTAATTATCTTCACATGGTGATATCAGCAGTTGTTAATATATATCATTAGCATTGTGGCATTAGATGGCAAACTTTAAGAGAAAAAGCCATAATCAAATTCTAGGACACCCTTGACAGATATTAAAGAAATGTTGAGGTCAGCATGGGAAGAAAATTAAATTCTATGTTTCTATTGGAGAAATAGTTGATTCATTTTGACCAAAAAACTGTTGTGCTATAAAAATTGCGATAACACTGCCTTTAACCCACGTTTTCTACATAATATATCCACCATCCGGAAATAAAAGTATTTTATCGAAGATTAATGTATAAAAACAGACATAAAGTTCGTTTGAAAGTTGTAAAAACGATACACAATGCCCGAATGTTGTTAGAAGCCAGTTATCAGTGTTGCGCAAACAACACCTTCTACAATTTTCAAATCATATTAGGCTTAGTATTTGATTTACGATATAGTCGACAGGTGATTGAGTAGTTGGTGGTCAAAATAAAAAACTTGACAAACGGTCATATTTTGTCCCCACCAACATTCTCACCGATTCTATCTTTTAAATAAATATACAAACTATACCAAAAGTTGGTACATTCGTTGTTGGTTTTAAAATATATTTTGATACAAGGAACTTCATATTCGAGAATATCAGTGGGAAATTAGATAAATCTACAGTGGTACAAATATATTCCAAAAGGGTGAATACCCCATCCTCTCTGGCCCCGCTTCCGCCACCACTGAAAACAATATACGATAACAATAAACCTTGAAAAGTTTCGTTCACGGTCGGAGTAGCATGTGTCGTAACATCCACGTCGCGATGACTTGTAAAGCCACACAACACAAATTGTGTCGAGTAATGTCCTCTGGGAATTACATACTATTTCTCAGTCCTTGTATCGTGGAAATAAACAATTTCCGAAAACAACAATATTTCGTGTTAAAGAACAAAAGTCTACCATTTCCTCCCTTCTAAACATAAAACTATTCATTGTGGCGTCGGCTTTTCGCTTTGACGAGCGATGCGTGACGAAATGTCAGTGAAGTGCCGACACAGATGACATCTGTCGGCAGGGACCGGAACTACGCACGCTCGGCAAACCGAGGGAAGCATGAACAAAGTGGATGACAGATGAAGAGCGGGTGCGAATCATCCAAGAAAAGAAGTACTTTGTGGATTTCTTTCGGTTCTTTTATCCGTCGTTTGGCTTCGAGGAGTCTCAGGGGGGGAAGAAGTAAAACGTAGGCCCCGAGAAAAAAAAATAGTCTGAATAGAATCGTGATTGGAATCTGATTGCGTTGTGCTGTGATCGTGTCGAGCATGTGGTATTAGCGAGCTGAGCGGTCAACATACATCACGTTCACCGCCTTGGTAGCCCACCGCTGGTTTATGGCAGCTGTGTGTGTTTCTAGACAGGTGGGAGGAATTAAGTACAAGGTTTTAACAACCAGGACACGAATTGAGAACGTTTCACGTGAGACAACTGTTTAGTTTTGCCGAACAAGTTGTCGCGAGACACTGAATTCTCCGCCATTTCTGCCCGCATGACAAGGGAGTCTTAATGAATTGAAGTCACATTTTTTATAACAGCGACTTTTCAGCCCTACTATTGCAATTTGAAGGTTTTTTTTTACACGCTTGAGTTGAACATGATGTTTTCTGAATGTCTACCTAAATAATTATTTGACTTCTCTAGCGAAATTAGCGTATAACCCGAACGGGTAGTAAGACGCGGTGCTAAATATTATTATTATTCTAGCGAAATTGTCGGCATCTACAAGGAGACCCACATTTTACGTGTGACACACACTGCACAAAACGTTTTTTCTTAAATAAGGTGGTTTATGACCCATTTAGCCACGTGCCCATCAATGCGAATATCATCAAGTTGAGGACGTGTTTAAGAAAATATAAACATATTTTGATAAAATAAAGAGTTGAATGTGACTTTGGAATTTTCTGAAAGTTGTTTTTCGTGCAGATCTATTCGTTGTATATGGATATATAAATATATATATATGCACGTACATAAATATATACATATAAATGTATATAAATATATATATATTAATATACATATAAATGTATATAAATATATATATATTAATATACATATAAATGTATATAAATATATATATATTAATATGTATCTTTTTAAAGTCGACAACCTGAAGGTTAGTTTGATGGGCTTCTATTTAGCTAGAGCTGGTTAGTGCTACCTGCACCATCTGGTATAAACCCCATGTAGGCCTACTATAGGAGTTCAGGAAGTGCTGTGATGCTCCTTTGTCTTCCACATTGAAGTTTCTATGAGCGAGCGCGAAAAGGTATACCAAAGGTGCCGAGAAAGGTATTTTCATATACCTTCGAGGGTTCTTTTACATGCTGCATTCGATATAGAACCGACACGACAGCATTACTTCCCATCCGGAGGAAGTTGTGCTAAGGATTTTATCGCTCAAGAAAAATTATTTGACTCCTGCTGGGTTTGAACCCACGAACATTGGGTCCTGAGGGAAGCATTTACCCAAAGACCACCGAGGTAGGCATAAATATGTAGGCCTATACATACATGTATTATTTAATGCAAATGCGATAGAAATTAAGAAGGTTTAGTGGAGAGTAACTGTACCCGCATTTGCTTGAAGGGCGAGTGGGAAATCAATTAAGATGAATCCTTCTTAGTACACCCAGCCAGGAGTCAAACTCTGACCTCCATGTCACCAGTAAATCAGTTTAAATGAATCTGAGATTCAGACTGCGCAGTTTTCCGACGGTCGAGGCGTTACCAAATACAGCCCCTTCTCGTGGTATGTGCTGCCATTATTGACAAGTGGTGTCAATTCCCTCTAATAAATTTGCGAAGTGGTTATAATAGAAAAGGGCTATTAAGTAACTTTTGAGCTTACAGAAAAGGTCAAAGTCAGCGCGATCCTTTTAGCCCAGTTATTTGTATTTAAAGAACGTTACTCAGTTGAATGTATATTTATATGTATATCTATATGTAGATCTACATCTATATCTAGTGTATATACATTCAACGGTTACTCCGTTAGTTTATTTGACTTGTCTTACGAATACATTAATTTAGTCTCAAGAGATTTGGTAAAACTATGCCTTTGGGAACACGGTCTAAATGTCAAAGTCACTTAGTCTACTTTGCCGGTAATGGGTAGGTCGAAGATCGAATCCCTGTTGAGTTTACTGAATATGTTTTTTCCTTGGTGGTTTCCCTTTATTTCTCTACATAAGTGCGGGTATTTTTCTTTATTCTTGCGTTGGACTGGTTATAACGAGGATATGGGGATTTAAACTCCAGTTGGGTTAACTGAGAGTTATTTCTCTTACCTGGTTTCCACTCTCCTTCCATGCAAATCTGGATACGTTTATTCTAAAATCCTACCTTCATCATCTCTATTACACTCACGTAACTAATGATTGCGTATAATTTGAACTGATACAAAGATGCAACCTCCCATCTTACAATATTCTTTCTTCAGTTCCTTATTTCGCCACCAGCCTATTCCAATCATCAACCAGAGTTCGAACATTGTATGACCCACAAAGAACGGAACAACTTCCTCCGGAGCGTGTCCAATCAATAGCATTCAAAGTTAGCAAACAAATACTAAGTACTTACTAAAGTTACCATCGATCTGACGACCAAGTATTGTTGTCTGAAACACCCCCTAATTTCACTTCAAACTTTAAAACTGAATTTGTTTAAAGTGAATCTAATGTAGTACACTTCGTTTATCCTGAAAGGTTACAAGTCTACTCTAACCGGTCACGTGGTGTAGTGGTCAGTACACCTGGCTACGATCCTAGGAGCCCCGGGTTCAATTCCCGGTTGGTTCCTTGGGTATATTTTCCCCGAAAGGGGGGAGTTATCCCAATAGTCCCCAGGGTTTGGTTAGTTAGGCTTAAGCTAGGTTTAAGTGTTTCCAATGGTTCCACACCCTAATACTCATTATCACTCTCATACTCACCATCACCATCACCTCATCTCATTGGGAAGAGTCTCCACGGGAAGGATGTGTCTCCTGGGTAATGGTATATTACAACTGGCTAATATTTCCACTACTGGACTACGAGTGATGTATCCCAGACGCACAATATTATTACTATTCCACTATGGTATAGCTTATAAGATAGGGTGATAGTGTAATCCATCAAGGTAAGTGAGTGCACTGTATTAACACTGGGATCGAGTTCAGAGAGTAACAACTAATTACCCAACTAACAATCGTGAACTCAAGAACGTGTATTTTGTTCCAGCTGACTCATGGATCTTCAGTCCTACCTCTCACTGCCAACACAAACCAAACACACATAATACTTTGCACTGTGCCCTTACAGAAAAGTAAGAAAACATTTAGTCAAATGGTGTAGAACAGTTTTACACATCATCAAAGCTCCAGTCTCTATGGAGGCCTTGTTCTCCTAGAGGAACGGCGCAAGCCTTGTTTTCCCATAGGAAAGGCAAAGGCCTTGTTTTCCTAGAGGAACGGCGCAAGCCTTGTTTTCCTATAGGAAAGGCAAAGGCCTTGTTCTCCTAGAGGAACGGCGCAAGCCTTGTTTTCCTATAGGAAAGGCAAAGGCCTTGTTTTCCTAGAGGAACGGCGCAAGCCTTGTTTTCCTAGAGGAAAGGCAAAGGCCTTGTTTTCCTAGAGGAACGGCACATGCCTTGTTCTCCTAGAGGAACGGCACATGCCTTGTTTTCCTAGAGGAACGGCACATGCCTTGTTCTCCTAGAGGAACGGCACATGCCTTGTTCTCCTAGAGGAACGGCACATGCCTTGTTCTCCTAGAGGAACGGCACATGCCTTGTTTTCCTAGAGGAATGGCACAGCCTTGTTCTCCAAGAGGAACGGCATAAGCCTTGTTTTTCTATAGGAACGACACAGGTCGTGTTCTCCTAGAGGAATGGCACAGTCCTTGTTCTCCTAGAAAAACGGTGCAGGCTTTGTTCTCCTAAAGGAATGACACAGGCCTTGTTATCCTAGAGGAACGGCGAAAGCCTTGTTTTTCTAGAGGAACGGCACAGGTCTTGTTCTCCTAGAGAAATGGCACAGGCCTTGTTCTCCTAGAGGAACGGCGCAGGAAATGGCCAGTGTGTATTCACGACAGTAAACTGGACTGAAGTTGGCACAGGCCTTGTTCTCCTAGAGTAACGGTGCAGGGAATGGCCGGTGTATTTCCACGTCAGTAGACTGGACTGGAGTTGGGACAGGCCTTTGTTTATCTAATGGTGGATACAGCATTTTTATTGGAGTTTAACCGTGCTCTGAATTGAGGCTTTGTCTCATTTAGGGTAATGAAGGCCTTGGGATTTCTAGAGGCTCCCACGGAAAAACCTGAAGTTGTTTTGAGGGGATGGGAGCTTCCGTGAGCTGCGGTTATATGTTTCGCAATTCCACGTTTGTTTTCTCAACTGATCCGCATGGAAAAATCGCTTTTTTCTTGTTTAATTACAATAAATAAGGTACCCACGTCATTTTACTAAATATTTTAAGGACGATACAAGTTGCCCATCTAAGCTCATTATATCCTGACATCATTAGTTTGACAGTTTTTGTGGGGAGAACACAGTTTGTTGTTGTTCTTCGTGAATAGTTTAATCACGTAACTTACTTAAGATCGGTTTTAGCATGTGCAATCTTGTTTTTAGGGGTGATCGCAATACTAGTTCAGCAAAACTCTTACCAGTCACTGTATTTGGGGTATTCGACAATGAAATAACAAGTTTACTAACAGAAGGTTAAGTGGGACGATAGATGTTCGGTATACCATCTTCTTCAATTTCCCAGGTACAATTTGAACCGCATTTCTGCACTACCATTTGATGGTGAATGATACCGGGGTGGCTTTGTTACCTTGATTCCATTATTAAGGCAGAAATTAACAAATTATTCTGAGTTAAAGGTGAACCATTAACATACACAATCACATCGGGTATGCCTATTGTATCAAAACACTCTCTAAGTTTGGAAACAGTTCCTTGCGCAGTAACTCTTTTAACAATCCATGTTTCAATCCATAACAAATAGCTATCGTCTAGCTCCAATATCATGGGATTTTTTTACTCAGCGTAATCTATATTCACCCTCTCAACTGTCTTATTTTTTGATGGTCCATGGTGTCAAATACTTGTAATATCTTAAGGTTTATGTACACTGACACGTTTCACAGCCCTTCACGGGTTCTTCAATGTTGGCATCCATGCTAGGTCATCACCATATTGTAACGGGGGCTTGCGGGACCTGGAAGAGTCGCGGGCCGTTCACACGTCAGCGTGTGAGCCTCGGATCTTGGTGTACGCTGCTGATTAAACAACATTGAAAATGTACGTGGATTATTCAAGGATTTGATTACTAAAATAATGCAACACGTACACTGATAAAACTAAACAAGTCACTGAATCAATTAAAAATGGGTAATATTTAAGTTTGTTAGCTAATAAGAGAAAGAGAAGACATAAAATCGAATTAAACTATACAAACAAATTAATAGCTATGAAACACATAATAACTATTAAAATATTTAAAACATACACAAATATATTCATTACTAACATAGTTTACAACGATAAACAATGTCTACGCCACGCGTGTAGCTCACGTAAGTCACCACTTATCACCGCGCACGACACACTGAGCTGATCAGTGCTAAGCGAACGATGGAATCGCTGAACCTCTCCTGGGTACGCCGGCCCACTCGTTGGACACGCCGGCCCACTCGCTGGACACGCTGATCCACACACTGGACACGCTGGCCCACTCATAGGATACGCCGGCCCACTCGCTGGACACACCGGCCCACTCGCTGGACACGCTGGTTCACATACTGTACACTTTGGCCCATTCCCGGACTCACCGGTTGGTAACCAAGAACTGAGAACCCTCTGGCTAGCACCGACCAAGTATAAACATAGGGTAACAGTCAGAGTCTAAAAATCTCCATTTCCAGAATTCATTACTCGGTTTGAATAAAGTGAGCCCAGACTCTTCTATATGAGCGACTTCTATTCCAAGAAAACTCCCCCTTCCCCTCTATAAGTCCCTTGACAGTCAGGTCCACCCAGCTACTTGTTAGACAAGAATTGATAAATTTAAGAGGGGGACAATAAAAGTTTCAGGTGTAACAGTCCGCACTGTCGAGCAGAGCACTAATCTTGTCACAATATTAATCTAGCTAAAAATTTCATTTTCACAAAACCAGAATAATAATAGTTCAACTTTCTTTAAGAACATCGTGTCTTAAACTTTTAGGGGTAATTACATGAGATATCCTAGCACTGAAACTCTAAGTAGATTACCTGAGTAACAAACACTATCCCAGCAGCTAGCAGAACAACCAGTAACGTATCTTCTACCACTATTCAAGTAACTAAGTAATACACACAATACAAGGTGTAAATTAAATGGTGTCAAATATTCTAGGGGCGTATTCCCATCAGCCATAAATTAAGATAGGTTCATGTTAAAATGGGTCTAAAAACGTGTATTTTTAGAGTTATTAAAGGTTTTCCTCAAAGATGGAGTGGTCATGGAGAATCCATTGAATGTACTGCTTGGTCACGAGATTTGAGCCCAATGGATTTGTATCTCTGGGAACATTTAAAATCCATTGTTCACGCAAATCATGTGCCTGAGGTTGACGTTTTAAGAGAGTGTATCGTAAATGGATGTGAGCAAATACATAACACCTAAGCAGGTATACTCAACAGAGTACGACAAAGCGTGAAACGCAGGCTCAAAGGATGCAACGAAGGAGGACACTATTTTGAAAAGTTCTTGTAACAAAACTTTCTGTCTTATGTCTTTTGTTAAACTTTGTTTTGTTTAGTTGCATTACTTCTTCTTTTGGATTAATTACTAACTAAAGAGTAAAATTCATCTTAGCTCAGAAACTAGCCCATGTTAATATGAACTTTTCTTATTGTTTGGTCAGTGGGAAAATGCCCCTAGAATATTAATTGACAACAATTGATATACATCCTGTATAACAGAAGCTAGTAATACATCCATCTTATATCCCTGACACTACCAGTGAGTAATAAATTAGTCCCAAAGCTCGCTTGCCTCCCTACATTTCACAAGAATGGCGGTACAAAAGTTTGATACTTAATTAGGATTAACGAGACGCTGTACTGTGAATTATCAGAGGAGTTTGATTCAATAAATCTTTATTAGAAAATCCAAATGTGGTAACGTTAGAGCACATGGCATCACCTTCCTGTGAGGTTTACCATAATCCCCACAGGAACTACTTGTCTTTGTTACCGCAAATTTGGAGTTCATCCGGTACTTTATAACCAACCCACACCCTTATCTCCCCGTTCTCTCTCCAAAACAATAATTATTCATAATTAATACACTGCCAGGACGTTTTCCAATGAAATATTAAACAGTCAAATGAGCCTTCTCTAAAAGGTGGTTGATAAAACTATACTATAAAGAACAGCCCAAACTAAAAGTTAAGTTAAGCTTATTATGTTTTACTATTATTATTATTATTATTATTATATCGTAATAGGCTAGCACTATTTTCGCTGAACTTGAAAACCAGAGTTTGGTTCTAGACTGGTTGATTGGAGTTTAGCAAAACACCTGAAAATTTTGTAATTGGATTCTAAACATTCTTTAAATAAATAAAAAAAATCTACTCATTATGCTTAAACAGTTGAACTCTAGTCTTTGATCCAGGAGTTTTCAACTGGCGGCCCGCGATTCAATGTGAATCTACTCTAGTGAAATTGATGATTTTAGCCGAGAGACAGAAAGTTTTATCTTTGCGTGGGAAAAATCCATAAAACAAATGTTCACGTTTAGTCTCTTCCGTCCATCTGCTGTATTATATTGACGTATTTAGTTATTTATTTGAGATATTTAATGTGCACGATCTGAACCAACTGATTATATCAGCACACAGTAAGCTTTTATGGACTAGAGCAAAAGGAGCTACTAATTTTGCCGGTAAAGTTATCTTCACATACATTCCAGGGTTCTTTCACACGCCACAATCGACATGAGACTGTCGGCTTTACTTACTCTCAGAAGGAAGTTGTGCTACGAATTTTTATTTCTCAAGAAAAATCCGTTGACTCTAGCTGTGTTTGAACCCATGAACATCGGGTCCTGAGGCGAGCACTTTAGCCCAAGACCACCTAGGTTATTAACATAGCCAAGATAGTATATTTCATTCGGAACATTCATTTAATATGTAATTAAACATAATTTAAATTACCACTTTTTTTTAACTCATGATTAAATACCCCTCTTCAGTGTCCAGATAGTCTAATAAAACGGTTCCCAACGTGGGGTACACGTAACTCCATAGATACGCGCCAGATCTTCGGAGATATGCAAACAAAATTGGATAATGGCGGAAAAAGCTTCATGTGCCAACAATGTAAGATAAGAGACAAGTCAAAAGTTGAATCAAACGTTGTGAAACTAATTAAGGCCTACGGAGAGGGGGTGCGGGTTTTATTCGTTTTTGACCTTAAGAAAAACAGCTATTTTTTATGATCGGCCTTCGTGCATTGTTTTTTAGATACATTATTGGACCATTTATTTCTAGTTACAACAAATGAATTAAAAACCTCTGCAACTATATTAATTAAACATTTTGTTAATATTAAGGGTGCCATATATGGAAATGGGTTGCCAAGGGGTACACAAATGAAAAAAAAATTAGCAACTAGTATAAGATGTCACTATTGTGTTAGACTGGCCTGCTCATAGTGGGGAGATCGGGGTTTGAATTCCAGTTTGATCTACTGAGGGTGGTTTTTCATAAATGGCTCCCTATTCCCTTTTACGAAAATGCGGATACATTACCTCTAAAAGGGATCCTTTCTAATCTCTACCCCATCAGATTAATTATTATTTATGCAGATGGCCTGAACAAATTAGTCATTAATAAGCTATCCTTAAGTTCAGGCCTAAGGTCAAAATAAAAAAGTTCCGGATTAGCCCTATCAAATATAAACAGCAAGTTAAACCGTTTAGGATCAGTGGCTGGTACAGACAAACAGAATTGTAAAATCGACCTTTTTTGGGGTTTGTGTTCACATTAAATGTAAAGATTTATCATAATCTCGAGAGATATTATTTTCACGATCCCAATACTTTCTACTGTTATTAGAAGGTAAAAAATATCATCGGTGGGCATAAAAATTATATGTCAAGCCCATGGTCTTGTTTTCCAATTCCGAGGAGATAAAGAATCAAAACCCGGTTGGATGTGCTCAATATGTTTTTTCCTAAATGGTTTCCCGATCTTCCTACACACAAATACGGGTACATTTTATGACCCATTAGTGTAATAAAATACGTGTACCTAGGAACGGTGATTAGACAAAGACACAAACAAAATAAAAGAAATGGTATGACACAATAGTTCAAACTTTCTCATATAACCTAGTGTGGACCAAACTTTTCTAAAATAGAGTTTTACTTAATTACTCTGAAGTAAGTTTTCCTTAGAAAAACAAATAAATCATCTTGTTAGTCACAATAGACACTTTTATTTTATATTTCCAAACAAAATTGCTCAAACTATTATTTTTTTAAATTTTAAATTTATAAAAATAATTTATTTGTAAGATACCCTCAAATTATTTATGTTTGTAAAAATAAAAATACACTATTATTTATAATGAACAAATTTCCCTGATACACATTCTAAACTAATTTAAAAGGCCATTTTCAAATAACTTCAAATTTTCTAAAATTCATGATAAGTAAAATAAGTACACTTAAATGTATTTATTTTAGAAAAATAAGCAAACATTATTTATCATGTAAAATTGGCCCTAGATAACAATTTTGAATAAAATCGTTAAAGCCTTTCTTTTTTTTTCAGAAATTAGTCGTCAGTTAGTTACTACTAAGTGAATGATTTTATGGAGAAAAAATATCATGATGTAAGAAAATTTAACAGATACCCAGTTTGAAAAAAATCATTAAGGCTATTTTTAAAATATTTCAAAATTTCAATAAGATCAATCATTCAAATTACCAATATACAATTATTTTCCTAAAAATAACTACCTGTTTTTATTTCTAAAATTATTCACCCGCCTCGGTGGCGTAGTTGGCTAACGCGCTTGTCGTGTTGAAGCTCGACTGCTGAGGACAGGGAGATCGAGGTTCGAATCTCGGTCGGGTGAAATTGGGGTGGTTTTTCCTAAATGGTTTTCCACTCTCCCTCCACACAAATGCGGGTTCACTTCCTCTAATTAAAACCGTCCTAGTCCATTAGAGTAATTAGTACTTAAAGCGTATAACCCGAACGGTGCTAAATATTAATATTATTAATATTTTGCACCGCGTCTTACTACCCGTTCGGGCTATACCCTTTATTATTATTATTATTATTATTATTTCTAAAGTCAAACACTCTACAGATATAAAAAAAATCGATGGAGCTATTTTTGAAAAATTTCGAAGGTTCAAAAGTAATACATCAGTAATTTAATTTAATTACTAGGTTGAACATTAAATATGATTTCCCGAGACATATATATATATATATATATATACAATAACTATCAACTTTCTTGTGAATGTGGGGAATGCCAGGTCTCCACCGTGGTTCGGATTCCACGTTAAACTGTAGGTCCTCCATTTCATCTCACAATCACCCTACCATTACACATTAGCGTAAGTGCGTATAACCCGAACGGGTAGTAAGACGCGATGCTAATAATAATAATAATAATATTAACTATCAACTTTGAACAAAATCCATCAAATTGTTTCGGATCTAGGGACAGAGAGACAGACAGAATTGTAAAAAAAAAAAAAAGTTTCGTGGGCACATCCAACGTAAATAATTATCATAATCTCGAGGTAGAACATTTGTATGATTACAATACTTTCTTTTTATGTCCGCGTGACCATCAATGCGTGTTTGAAGCAACTTGTCTATGAGCAATGAGGAAAGTTTTCTAACTTTAGATTACCTTTATTAGCTATTATCAAACATGACATAGTAGCAGTTTTAGTAGCAATAAGAGTACATTTTGATGGACACAAGAGGATGTTTTAGTAGCAACAAGAAAACGTTTTGATGGACACAATAGGAGGTTTTGGTAGCAACCAGAGAAGGTTTTGATGGCAACAAGAGGAGGTTTTGGTGGCAACAAGAGGAGGTTTTGGTGGCAAAAGAGGAGGTTTTTGTGGCAACAAGAGGAGGTTTTGGTAGCAACCAGAGGATATTTTGGTGGCAACAAGAGGAGGTTTTGGTGGCAACAATAGGAGGTTTTGATGGCAAAAAGAGGTTTTTGTGGCAACAAGAGAAGATTTTGGTAACAACCAGAGGAGATTTTGGTGGCAACAAGAGGAGGTTTTGGTGGCAACAAGAGGAGGTTTTGGTAGCAACAAAAGGAGGTTTTGATGGCAACAAGAGGAAGTTTTGGTGGCAACAAGAGGAGGTTTTGGTGGCAACAAGAGGAAGTTTTGGTGGCAACAAGAGGAGGTTATGGTAGCAACCAGATAAAGTTTTGGTAGCAACCAGAGGAGGTTTTGGTAGGGTCACTTTATCCATTAGGCTGACTCGGCACAGTGCCTACGGCCTACTAACATTTTAGAGTCTACGAACCTTTTAAGGACTACAATTATTCACTTGAAAAAAGCATTAAAAAACCAGCCAATTTTAATTTAAAATATTTATATTGATGTTTGAATGACAAAAAGAATCATTTAAGTCGTCGAGTTTCTCAACAGAATCACTGATACTATCACAGACACAGTAGTTGCTATACAACATCCTCACTGATACAGTCACAGACACAGTAGTTTCTATACAACATCCTCACTGATACAGTCACAGACACAGTAGTTGCTATACAACAGCCTCACTGATACAGTCACAGACACAGTAGTTGCTATACAACAGCCTCACTGATACAGTCACAGAGGCATTAGTGTTAGGTCTAGTACAGAGGTGGTAAAACATTTCCCCCCGAGGGCCGCATGTGTCAAAAATAGAAATTTACTCAATAATTAACTTTATTTTTAAGCAAAAATACATTTTCTAGTCATATAACTATCGTTGTACACATGTAATTTTATACACGAGCTTTCTCATTAATTGTTCACATGTTCAAAATGACATACTGATTATTTATTTAATTTGTCATTTTTGTTACTGTAATAAAATCACGGAAGTTTTTTATTCGTGTGGGGGTTGCACAAATTGACGTTGTGGGCCACAGTTTGCCCATGGCTGGTCTAGTAGATACTTAAAGTTTAATGTAACTACAGCGTAGAGAAAATAACCATGTTGGATGGGATTCTTCGGTACAATACATACTGGTTCGGACACATCCTTAGGAGGAACTGTCTTCTGCATGACTTCGTAAAAGGAAAGGCGGAGGGAAAGAGGAATTTAGGAAGAAGGAAGATTCAAATACTGAATTACTTGAAGGAAAGAAGAAAATTTTGGGAGTTGAAGGAGGGGGCAGAGGACAGGGTAGATTGGTAGTCCAAGTTCATTGAAAAAAGGAATGGACCTGTCGTAAGACAGAACACCTAATAATCCACATATTGTTTACCTTAATTTCTCCCACATCCAACAAAGTCTTGTACAACAACTATTTCAGTATGTACGGTACTGCGACACGGTTAATATTTTATTTCACAGGAGAACGGTTTTAGAAAATAATATTTTTGATATTTCCAGGGCTATGTTGTTATGCGTAGTTGCATTGCACGTATCGTGAGCTATTGGCAGAACTAGGACTTTGTGTCAGAAGAGGTTCAGAGGCGTTCATGGTGCATTCAAATTTGTGAGTATTTTCAAGATTAATAAATTAATTACCTTTTTGTCTGTGCAAACAATGAAATTAGCATAAAAATTGATAAAACAATATCGAACACACAGGCTTCTAGAAATAAAAGTGCCTAGGGCCTACGAAGGATTTAAAACGACCCTGGATCTCGGTATCAAATGGTAAATACTTAGGCAGCAGCAAGAGGACTTTTTGGTAAATACAAGAATAGGTTTTGGTAGAAAGAAGAGCAAGATTTGTGGTTTCTAAGAGTGTAATATTGTTTCAAAATCCTTAACTGCACGTTTTGCTTCCAAATCTTAAAAAATACTAATTCAACTGTGAATAAGAACGTAGCTAATCTCATAAAGGGATTAAAACCACATTATAACTCTAAACTTTAAACCAGACAGTTTTACTTGTCCCTGGGTGACAGCCATTGCGAGGACTGGCGGTAGTTTGGTGATCACTCACCGTGGGGCCGGCGCCGAGCTTGGTGTAGCGGCGGAGCCTCAGGCGGTGGGACAGCACGGATAGAATCTTGGAGAGGCGGCGTCGACTGGGGGGTAAGCAGTGGGGTAGCCCCGGGGGTGCCTGAAACACATCGTCTTGTCATCATACAACACGGGCACAATATCGGAGAGGTGGTCAGGATTAGGAGTGTTGTCGATATGGAAATATAGAACTATTTCTTGTCAATAACATTTTTTTAACACCACATCTTACTGACCGGTCAGGCTATACGTTTATATACTAATTACGCTAGTGGTTTTAGGGAGGAGGAAGGTTTTATTTAGAGGACTTGAACCTGCATTTGTGTGGAGAGATAGTGTAAAACTATTTTGATAAACCACGCTTGGTACATCTGACCGAGATTCGAACCTCAATCTCTCCGTCATCGTCAGTCTAGTCTACTGTTAGAGTAGAGCCTTAGACCATGCAGCCACCAAAGAGGGTTTGTCAATAATTGCAGAATCTGTCATAATGTATTTTGAAACCGGCCTTTTGGTATAGTGGTCAAAGCCCTTGACTGCTGACCTAGAGCTCCCGGGTTTGATTCCCAGCTGGTACCTAGGTTTTTTTTTTCCAAAGGGGGCTTACTACCCCAACGGTTATCAGGGTATGGTTAGTTAGGCTTAAGTTAGGTTTAATTGGTTACACTGGTTCCACACCCTCATACTCACCATCATCAACCTCATACTCACTATCTCCATCACCTCATCTCATCGGGACATGGAAACAACCTCCATGGAAAGGATGTACTATTAGTAAATTCGGGCGTCCCCTGACAACGGTCCAATAGTACTGGCTAATCTTCCCACTATTGGGCTACAAGTGATGTTGTCCAGACACATTATTATTATTATTATTATTATTATTATTATTATTATGCAACACTATGCTCTCGTTATTTTAGAGCTTTGTTAATAACAACAACCAGCATCGGTAGAGTAGTTGGTTAACGCGCTAGTTTAGTGTTGAGCTTGACTGCCGAAGACGGGGAGATCAAGGTTCTAATCTCGCTTGGGTGAACTGGGGGTGGTTTTTCCTAAATAGTTTTGAACTCTCCCTCCACACAAATTCGGGCTAACTTCCTCTAAACTCCACCTTCCCAATTCCTAATCCATTAGTGTAATTTTTACTTAGGCTTATAACCCAAACGGGTAGAAAGACACGGTGCTAAAATTAATACTACTATCAACGTCTTACAACCCGTTAGGGTTAAATGCTTATATACTAATTATGCCAATAGTTTTAGGAATGAGAAAGGCTATATTTTAAAGAAAGTGTACCATCATTTGCGTGGAAAACAATTTTTGAAAACCACCCTCGGTACCTCCAACCGATATCCGAACCTCGATCTTCCCTTCATTGGCGGTATAGTCATTGTGAGATTGACTGACGCCTTAGAACATGCGGCTACCAAAGTGGGTCTTTTGAGTGTTTCCTGAGTTTTTTTTTTTTTACGGTGAGAACTCATCAAGACCACACACAACCCAACCTAACCCAACCTAATCCAAGCTAGATGACGACCCCTATCGACTGTCCACAACTGCTTTTTCAATATATTCCCAGCTAACCTTCATATTTGTAGGTCGTATCCTTTATTTGAAACCTGAGGACCCGCTGTGCCATGAATTATAAAGACCCGCGGAAATTATAAAAACACTAAAATTAAATATAATGCATCGATTACACTCATTCACACATTGTAATGGTTGAGAGCAAGAAAATACTAACCACATGTTCTATTACTGTCACCAAGTCACATTGTACATAGTTCTAGTTGTGTCCTTTAGAGAGGTTTATGTGTGTGTCATCTGTCAATCAATTACACCATTGTTGTCACTGCCTTTCATTCTGCACAACAATACAACTCGCTAACAAAGGTAGTTTTGCAACACGCACCAACAAATCAATTGGTAACTGAACTGTTGCTTTTAAACAACAATAAATAAACTGGACGTTACTATTTTTACTTTCTTTCGACACCTTGGAGAGAAAGTATTGTGATCGTCGAAAAATTCAAACTCAGAATTTTGATAAATGTGGACATTTATGATCCCCTGAAACAAAAAAAAATAGTTTTCACGATACCGTCTGTCTTTCTGTTTGTC
Organism: Timema shepardi; assembly: GCA_902151425.1. Lineage (NCBI taxonomy): Eukaryota > Metazoa > Arthropoda > Insecta > Phasmatodea > Timematidae > Timema > Timema shepardi. Next base: position 64,945 of record CABFVX010003167.1, read on the forward strand.
TGTCTGTCTGTACCCCGGGCTAGAGCCTAAACTATGTTACCGATTGGGCTAAAACTTGGTATATGGTGTTTTCATAAAGTCCTACCGAGGGGTTTTTAAAATTAGCTGTCCAACCCCAAATTTAAGGGCAGTTTACTATGGGTCAAAAAGAGAAAAATCACTTTTCACTAAATTAACTTTAAGATTTTGATTAAATGTTATATCTTGACACTGTTTATCATAATAAACAAAACAGCAATTTTAATTTTCTCATGAAAATGACTTTGAGGGTACTTTACATTAGGGAAACTTTACAATTTTCATAATTTCTTCGCAACTATTTGAGAAGTAAAATATCTTATAATTGCAATGTTGGAGCACTATTAAGGATAAAAATATTTTATTTGAAATATAAACAAACATAAAAACTTTTTAATCCATGTCTTTGAAATTAATTTGACACTTATACTTTTGGTGAACATATATGCTCTTCTTTTCTCAATGTTCCTATAACAGTGTGTATTATTTTATTTATGATCTTTGATGTGGTTCTACAACAATGTATTGACATATTATTTCGTTTCACAAAACTTAAGCGTTTTTATTAAATGAATATTTTAAAATAAAACCAAAAGAAAGTTTGTGAGGTGCACCGTACCATTTATTTTGTGTGTCTTTGACTGCGAGCAGGATATCAATAAGGTATAAAAATGTTTTAGACAACCTAGCTAGTCATATGTCTCACGTGCTGGATGCGGACCGCGGTCCGAAAGTTTGCAAACCCTGGTCTAAGAGTACGGTCAGACTAGGCGAACGACGCTCGTACGCTAGCACTCTTGTCAGTCTGGCCGAACCCTAATAAGGCATCATTCTCACAATGGACTGGACTACTGATGACGTAGAGATCGGGGTTGGAATTCCAGTCGGGTTACTGAGGTGGTTTTTTCTTGAAAGGTTTTTCACCCTCTTTCCAATCAAATGCTGGTACACTTACTCTAATTCAACTTTACTCATCCCTAGTTCATTATTTTAAATAGTACATGAGTGTACAGCCCGAACGTGCATTAAAATGCGATGTGTGTATATATATACCGAGTATCACGTTTCATTTTAAAATATTTTATTAATCTCAGTAATATTTTATTGTATCAAAGACTGGGATGGTAATATAGTTTAACGTTAGTTAGTAAAGAGTGTTTTTCTAGCACCGCGTCTTACTACCCGTTCGGGTTGTACGCACTTACGCTAATGTGTAATGGTAGGGTGATTGTGAGATGAAATGGAGGAAGTGAGATGAAATGGAGGACCTACAGTTTAACGTGGAATCCTAACCACGGTGGAGGCCTGGCATTCCCCACATTCACAAGTTGTGATCAATACACGTTTTGTTTTAATCAAATGAAATGTGAGAATGAAACCCCAGCTGTTCAATACCTCAAGACCAACTCCTCGTCTTAGCTCCTCAACTGAGAAGTTGAGGGGAAAAGTCCCACTCTGGAATGAGATTAGCGCGGAAGGAATGGCTTTGGTCGGTATTTAACTCGGTTGGCATCTCGTCTCCATTTAACCATGAGTGTGTGTGAGAGAGATGAATTGAGGTTGTGCGAAGGGACAATCAGGGTGTAATGAAGCACAGCCATCCCCCCACCCCTCAACAAACCCGCTCTCACTTTATGGCTAGACACGAGACTTTGCCGCTTACTCTCAGACAACAGCTGCAGACTAAAGAGGACTATAGCGCTTCTGCAACGGCTGAGGAACATGGCAAATAATGGAGCATTTTCCAAATACGGGAGGTTGAGAACGCGAGAAAAGGTGTTTTTTGCAATTTTTATGGCAAAACTTTTTTGATCCCACTAAATCAAATATTGCTTCCATATAAACATAAAGTTTAATTTTCTTCACATGGTGATATCAATATTAATTGGTTGAATATCTGTCATGAGCATTGTGGCATTAGATGACAATTTTTTAAAATGAAGAGAAAAGTTGTCATTAAATTCCAGGACGTCTTGAAAGATATTCATCAGTTGTTAAGGTCACCATGTGAAGAAAATTAAGCTTTATGTTTCTACTGGAGAAATATTTGATTTATTTTTGTATAAACTTCAAAAACACTGACATTTTCTCGCAGATCCTGCATCCCCATCTTGAATGGAGGGAACTCAGTGGTGAAATCCTGAGTTTTAATCTCCACTTCAGTCTAGTTCAGGACGTTAACACCACAAACATGATCACATGAGATTCATTCAATAAATAACTGCAATTCTATTTATTTTCTCACTCACGCACCGATCACAACTTAGGCCGTGGGAAACGATTCACGAACCTTCACAGTACGGCCAACTAGGTTTCAAACCCTGACCTCTTCATCTATAACAAACTGGACTACACGAGACTGACACCTTTGTTCGTGTGCACACCGGTACGGATCTCTCCCTATTGTTTTAATTTAATATTTCTAGCACCGCGTCTTACTACCCATTTAGGTTTCATATGTACTAATAACGCTAATGAATAAGGATGAGAAAGGGTTCATTTACAGGAAGTGTTCTTTCATTTGCGTATAGGTAGATTTTAAACACATCTAGGAAAAACCACCCTCAATACACCCGATTGGTATTCGAACCCCAATCTCTATGTTATCGGTTGTCCAGTCTACTGCGGTAGTAGCACCTTAGACCATGCGGCCACCGAGGTGGGCAATCTAGAACTGATAGTTCAATCTGTAGAGTAGTTCGGGAGTGATAATAATTGAAAGAATGAGCCGGGACCCGAACTTGGACGGTTTGGTTTTGAGCGTTAGTGGTCTGACCATCAAGTTATCCGGTCTCGTCGTGTGGACGATATTGTTCACTACTAATTACTTATGAGCGCACCTTACAGTTGATTAGCCGGGAAATTAGATACAAGATTACACTCGAGCCAGAAAAATTATCCAAGTGCAGTTTTCTGCATTATTTGTTCGACAACAGGTAGATCGGAATCAGTTTGGTTGTTCTACATTTAAAACCTTTTTTTTAAAAAAAAATTTTTTAGTATCGTAAGACGGTCTAAGGCGCTACGCTCGCAATAGACTAGACTGCCGATGTTTGGGAGATCGAGGTTTGAATCTCGGTCGGGTGTTCTGAGGGCGATTTTTTCGAAAAGGTTTTCAATTCTCTCTCCACTTAAATTCGGGTAAACTTCCTCTAAATATAACATTTTTTAATCCCTAAAACCATTAGTGTAATTAGTAGATAGGTGTATCACCCAAATGGGTAGTAAGACGTGGTGATTTAAATATATGTATCGTAAAATAGTTTCACTAGTCTCAACTACAATGTTTTTTGAAAGAAGAATACAAAAAACTGCACCAAGTGGTTCAAGGTATACCTAAGTCAGGTGTTATCCATGTCTGGATGGGAATTTGAGTTTTGAATTTATGTAACCATCTTTAACTACTCAGAGCAAAACGTTAGTTGAAGTTTCATTGCTATTTTTACAACTATTCTATAAATTAATTGAAGACAATTAGTTACGTAATCAATTATTTCGGTGGTTAAAGGATCGGCGTGGAGTTACAAAGACCGAGGTTTGATTCTCGTGTAGTCGGTGACCTGGTAGTCTAGGGGTAAGGTGTCAGACTTCTATGCTGGCGGCCGGGGCTTAACCCTCGGTCTCGGCACAGATTTATACGATTACCAAACCCTTCCTTCACCTCTGACAAGACATCTTGTGAATGTGGGGAATGCCAGGCCTCCACCGTGGTTCGGATTCCACGTTAAACTGTAGGTCCTCCATTTCATCTCACAATCACCCTACATTACACATTAGCGTAAGTACGTACAACCCGAACGGGTAGTAAGACAGGTGCTAATAATAATAATAATAATAATAATAATAATAATAATAATAATAATTCTCGCGTACAAGTAGATTTGAAACTTTCGAGAGTTCGCTGTACGCCTCTAAGATCCATATTATTAGAATTAACAGTGTGTGAAAGTAGCATTTTAATTGCTAGGAAAAATTGAAGTGCATCTTTAAACATGCGAAGCAAAACCTAAATCGAAGTTAAGGTTTTAATTATCATAAGCACATAACCCTACTTTTAATCTTTGATTGACTATTAAGTGTATCTAAGTGAAGAAAAAGCTTACAGAAAAAAACCTCACAAATAACTGTTTATTATTTTATGCTGACAGATCTGAATTTATTTCTGATTACATTATAGACCTAGTTTAGTCCTTAGTTGTGTTAAAATAATCTTTAGTTGCTGTTATGAAAGTGATAACATGTATTTTTATTATCACCCCGTCTTACTATTCATTCGGACTATGCGCTCATGTACAAGTTACGCTAATAGATTAGGGATTAGGAAAGTTGAATTTAGGAGAAGCTTATCATCATTTGCGTGGAGAGATAGTGGAAAAAACCACCCTCATTATAACCGACCGGGATTGAGTTTAGTTTTAATAAGTGATGGGGTTCGAATTCTTACAAAGTGTACTGAACTGTTTTTTTAATAATAGTTTCTCACAATTATACCCGCGAATGTAGTTACATTTCCTCTAAATTCTACCTTCTCTATTCCTACCATACTATTTTAGTTACATTATGACATTGAAGTTAAGGTGGTGTCTTGTTTAACTTGTCGGTGATGAAGAGGCTAGGGTTAGAATATCGGACGTGTGAACTGACGGTGGTTTCCCCATTCAGCCTCCTCGCAAATGTTGGTGCATTTTTTAGAAAACTTTAACTTTCTTATTAGTGTAGATATTAGAATAATCCTGACATGTAGTTAGTTACACTTGAAGAACAAAACAAAACCCCGTTTCGGTGGCCACATTGTCTAAGGTACTACTCTCTTAATAGACTAGACTGCAGAAGACAGGGAGATCGGGGTTCGATCCCGGTTGAGTATACTGAGGGTGGGTTTTTCTAACGGGTTTTCCACTCTCCCTCCACGTAAATGCGAGTACACGTACTCTAAATATAACCTTCCTAATCACTCACATATTTTAGTGTAATTAGTACATAGGCGTACAATCCGAATGGTCGGTAAGACGCGGTGCTAAATAAAAATAGTATTTTATGTGATTTGCGAGTGATGTTTTATCAATAAACATCTAATATTGTTGTGGTCCTAATTAATGTTAATTTGAGTACAAGGTGGAAGCATTAAAAATATGAAAGCTTTGGTCCCGCAACTATAGACAATGAAAAAAAGTTCAATAAGGATGAGCTACCTCGTAACTCTACTAGCACAAAGTGAGGATGTGTGAAACACAAGATAGTTGAACCTGCTGAAAACAGGCGTACTTCATGCATCTTATGGCGTTTAGAAATATCATTAAGATTAAACCAAAGCTATGAAACAGAGTTTGAAACTTACCAACGTTTATTTCCGAACCTTTTAGTCACTTCTCATGTTTATTTTATAAATAAGCTAACAATTTACGACAAAAGTTTTGCGGGGCCATAACATGATATAAACTAGCTTTTATTTTTATCGAACGCCAAATATTTACGGTCGCCAAAATATCAGAAATTGTGCAGTTAATAATCACGACAGAAGAAATTCGTGCAATCTAATGTGATTTTTTTTTCCGAATAGGACCCTAAATTAAATTACTGTATTTTAAAATTATTTTACAAACTTTTGCGTGTATTATTCGTTCATCTGTATAATAATATGTATTAGTTTGTTTATCAATTAATTCAAAACCATTTTTAATGAGTATTGAATTCTTTCCCTATTTAACTTTGCAGGATTATAACAGTTAATTTTGTCGTTTTATTCAAATTTGGTAAATTTAAGAATGTTCTATAAATGTATTTTGAGTTTTCTTGAAACTTAAAATGAGTTATTTTTAAGAGTTGTTCAAAATAACCTCCTCTCAACTCATCTTGTCGAGTTTAAGAGGACAGCCAATCAAGGTAGAAACGTTTAACCAATAAATACCGTTTTCTGAGTTGGTGTGGTTGCTCCCAACCAGCTCCTGCCGAGGAGGAGCGCGTGTGAGCGTGAAGCGTGCGTGCTTACTGTCCCGTTCGGACAACGTCCCGCAATCAAGGAGAACCGCACGGCGCGACCATCGGTGCCGGTATGCCTGTGACGAGAGACGATGGCTAGAGGGAGGTCTAACCGGCAAGGGGCAGGCGCGTGGCGTCGCGACGAGCATGCGCACCTGCGCATCTCAACGACCCACTACTCACTCCACTGTCTCGCTTAATATTTGATTTAGAAACGAATCGAATCAAGTTTGTGGGTTCCGCAGTCTACAAGATTGAGCCGGAGGAAAAGGGAGGAATTTTCAGGGGGAAGGCTTGTAGTGGGACGGGGAGGAGACAAATACCCACACTGAATAACCACCCACACTACCAAGACGACAAGTTTTGTGAGTTAGAATACGTGAACACAGATTTTGTTGGTGAGGTACAGCTCTCTCGAGTAGAATCCATCATAAAGTTGATTAAAAGCCAACTCCAGCTCGTCTGATAAGATTCACCAAACACTACACTCCGGTAGTTTTAAATACATCAATTATTCGTTTCCTGGAGCGCAGGTGGAATAATACAAAACAACGTTTAAAATAAAACGCGCACAAGTAAAAGGATCAGAGTATATTATTTGCCGCTGTGGAGTATTCGAGTGCAAGCACTGGTGTACGAGGAATAGCTGGTCTTTTACTTTTATTATTTCACTAGGACTTTTTTCTTTGTTTACTTGTTACTTGCAGACTAATTTAAAGAGACTCTTAGCTGGCTGTGCCACTTATAGTGTACACCACGGGGAGATGATCTCTTGTCATTAACCAATAAATACCGTTTTCTGAGTTGGTGTGGTCATGTAATCTCTTTCCCATTAGTGATCTATCGGGCTAGGTTAAGTTATGTTACCTAGTGTAAGTCGATTTTAGCAACAGATTGAGAGGGTATTTCTGTTACCAGTTCACTGAGCACTAACCAAGCCGGGGAAAAAAACATTATTCTCCCCTCCACCGGCATTCCGCATTCTTCGCGCTCAACTGCTACAGATTCATTTTGACTGGACAAGCTGTTTGGTTTTATACCACTACTCACCGTCCATCCGGTCAGTTTTTACACTTATGGGATTGGAATGAAGAAGGTATAATTCCCAAAAAATGTACCAGCGTGTTCAAGGTATTAACTAACAGACCTAATGGGAAAACAGAATTAGAAAGACCTAGACACAGATAGGAGGACAACATTATAATAAACCTGAAAGAGATAGGGTTTAATGAGGTGGACTGGATAGAACTAGCTACAGATAGGGAGAGGTGATGTATTTTAGCAAGTGCGGCAATGAACTTTCGAGTTCCTAATAACATAGAGTAAGTATGTAAGTAAGGACCCGCGTTTATGGAGTAGTAGAGTTTAAAATAACTGACGGGGAACCGCCCTCGGTACAGGGATTCGAACCAAAATTTATCCATCAACCAGTAATCCAATTTATCGTAAGAGTGACTACTTATACCATGGTACCAACTAATGGTATAGAGATGATAGAGATAAAGTTGACAGGAAATGCGCCCACATTTGTGCGGTGGGAAAATGGAAAATAATTAATTAAATAGCTCCTCAGCACACCCAGCCGGCTTTCGAGCCCAGACCTCACCATATCCAGCAAACCATACAGGTAAGATTGACACCTTAGTCTGTTTGTCCACCGGTGAAATTTTCTCCTTATTAAACTTCTGAAGATTCCATTAATTTAAAAAAAAAATAGGTTGGTAGTTTCCTTTTAAAATACGTTCGGACCAAAGTAGACGTGTTATGATAATATATTGTCCGTAGCGATCTGTTGTCAGAATACCATTTCTAATTTGGGTTGATTAGAACTATGTTTTGTTCTCTCTTACTGTACCCTCCCTTTTCCCTCCAGCCTAGATAAAATGGGCACGACAGCCACCTTTTCTGCATAAAGTGCGTGCTCCTGATTAAGTCATTGCCCTGCTACAACATCTTTGGGTGGGTCTCAGTTTCTTTGACGTCTTCATAAGGCTTTTAGAGAAGATTACTTAAGCTTTCAGAAAGTCTGAAGGTATAACTTGCCGGGATAAGCTCGCTATATATAGCACAGTACTGGTACATCGTCATGCAAGAGTGAGGCATGACAAATCACTCCGTTGCTTTCAGCTTTATTATACATACAACAACATGTCGAGGGATTTGGCAATCTAAAAACAGAAAACTGTCTTTTCGGATGGTTTTTATTTGTGTAAATAAAACTAACGTTTAATCACAGTAATCGATTTCCAAAATTGTTCAAATTAAGACTTGTACATTTTTTAGCATATATTTATTTATTTATTTAGCACCGCGTCTTACCTCCCATTCGGGTTATACGCTTAAGTGCTAATTACGTTTATGGGTTAGGAATTGGGAAGGTTCAATTGAGAGAATTTTTAAATAAATAATTTACATGTTGATACTAGCACATTCATAATTTACTATAATTTTGTGATGACTAAAATGGCTACTATTTACCAATGTCTTAAATACAGTTTAAAGAGTTTAGTTCATGTTCCAAATTGTTGTTGTTTTTAGTGAGGGGCAGTCACGATAGAGTTACACCAACATGAATGTGTAAAATATTATTTTCTGTTACTTTTTAACTACCAAACACCAGGAACTTGTCATTTATTTAGAAGCTTGTGCAACTTTACCTTCGGAATGGTAGTGAGGCACACATTTAAAAAAATATTATTGTATCATGGGACTTCGTATGTTCCTAAATTAGTACAAATCCAGCCAAAATTTGTAAAACACACACATACAGTGGAATGGATAGACATGTGCCAGGTGTACACCTGAACCTGACCTGGCGGTCTAGGGGTAAGGTGTCAGACTTTTCTGCTGGGGGTCCGGGGCTCAATCCTCGGTCCCGGCACAGATTTATCTGATTTCCAAACCCTTCCTTCACCCCTGACAATACGTGTATTAATGTCAGCTTGTGAATGTGTGGAGTGCCAGGCCTCCACCATTGTTCGGATCCCACGTTAAACTGTAGGTCCTCCATTTCATCTCACAATCATCCTACCATTACACATTAGCGTAAGTGCGTACAACCCGAACGGTTAATAAGCCGTGGTGCTAATAATAATAAAGGGATAGGAGTGAAAATAAACACTATAAATATATTTTGCAATCACATCAACAAGAATGGTGACTCACTCAATAACTCTCCTCATAAAACAGCAAAATAAAACACGCCAAATGAAACGCTTTCAACATCGGGAACCACAATATCACGTATTTGTTTTTCTATTAATTGATGCCATTTCTAACCTTTATGGCGTCAGCTCACAATCGAGCCATAGCTACCGAGCGGCCAACATCATTTGGCGATGATGCCAACATGTGGGGTTATAGGGTGTAATGTGTCAGCGCAACGAAAACTGCCACCGTTAAATGCAGTTTTGAAGATCAGAAACGCTATTTTTTCATTCAAGTAGCTCTTCATTTATCCTCACGAGGTTGAGGTGACACTATTCCAGACCCACTGTTTCACAGATAAGCTGGGAATGACGGAGATCGAACTCAGAACCTCTGGATCTGTAGCCAGAAACTCTGACCACTATACCAGAGAGGCGGCCACGAAACTTATATATTTCTTCTTATTCAATACTCTTAAAAACCAGCGATATTATTGATGCGAGTGAAATTTCCTAAGATGGCTAAAGGCTATAGATTGTTCAAACAGTGTGACTTGTCTGAAATGTCACTCTCCCATTGAAGTACATCATCACTTTCAAAATGCTAAATACAGGAATTAGAATGGGAAATTTCCTAGGATCCATTTCCCTCTGCCCGGTCTCTCTTTCAACCCTACTAAATTTTCACAGACTCCAAAGGTTTGCTCACATACATACACACACACACACACATCATACATCATCGCTTCATCTTATACGAGCGCAGGTCCCAAGACAGTCTTTAAGACTTTGACCACTTTGAGCGTCTTTGATGGAGATGTCAACTCAACTTCAAAGGTTTTCCTTCACTTTGCGCCTTTCCCTCCCTTCTCTGTGAACCCCACTAGTGAAAGCAACACTTTGCATCGCCTCGCCTGCAAAGTAGAACACAACTAGGCTCTTCTACTTGATGCAAGAAGAGAGGAAGATCTACGGGTCGCTTAGTTCCAAAGGAACTAGTCATATCTTAGCTAGACCCACCCCTCCCAAAAGATTATACATCTCACATGAGAAAATACTCTCCTTCACAAGTTTCAGGAGAAATTCCCATTAGTGAGCTATTGCGGTCTCTGTTGGATCTTCCGAAACAAGACTGAAAATAATACTGAACAGATAAAACAGCTGTTTTACCAACATTTACAATCACAAATAACTATAGATTAGGATAACGGACGAAGTTCTTTAATCGCATAAAATAAAATTAGATAATCGTTAAAGATTAAATCACTATTAACATTTTGCAGCACGTTTTACTAACCATTAAACGTACTGCCATTAATCACACTTATGGAGTAGTGGTGCGAAATGTAGTATTTAAAGGTGTACACGAATTTGCGCAAAGAAATAGTGATAATCCAATAAGGAAAAACCCACAACCATTAGTATACCCAATTGGGATTCGCACTCCAACCTCCCCGTCACCAGCCAAGCGGACCAGTCGAAACTGATGCCTTATTATATGGGCTTAGCGTTGTGGGGTTTATTTTGTTGGGGGTCTAGAGCAAACTCAATTCCATACTCGTGGTTTAAGTCGAGTGTGATGAACAGGTGGGCTTGCAGAGTCTGGGACCTGCTAGTCTTAGTAGATTCTAGGGCACTACAACAGTGCTCACAGACATATCAGCCCAATCTGTTGCGTAACTTTCTAATGTCAGCATCCTGGATTCAATTCTCGATGAAGGTGGAAAATGTATCACCGTATATCAGAAATGTTTTTTCTTAGGCTTGTATCGTTACATGTATCAAATGATTGATCGTGTTTTATAACAATTTTGGGTATTTAACGTGCAATTTATTAAAATAAATATTGTATCCTCACACCACTTACAAACTAGCTTCGTTTCAACACCCAGTCCTCCAGACGTTTTTTTAATCATTACAAAAAGCTAAGTCCCAATTTCACAGATAATAGATGACCCTGCATTTTATTATTATTATTATTATTATTATTATTATTATTATTATTATTATTATTAGCACCGCGTCTTACTACCCGTTCGGGTTATATGCATTTACGCTAATGTGTAATGGTAGGATGATTGTGAGATGAAATGGAGGACCTACAGTTTAACGTGGAATCCGAACCACGGTGGAGGCCTGGCATTCCCCACACTCACAAGATGTCTTGTCAGAGGTGAAGGAAGTGTTTGGTAATCAGATGCATTTTATGCAATCTATCACTGGATTCTTAGTTTAATAGTCAGATGCACTTTCAAAATGAGCTAGGGTATCGAACATATTATAAGTACAACTAAACTTGAATATTGGATTTAGGCCTGTGTACAATAAGATAAGACCAGTGTTATAATGGTTTGGTAGCCTTTAGAGTGAAACTTAGGTTCCACCGTTAACACATCTTCCTGAGCTCTTCAGTGGTTCCATGTCAACTCAACTTGCCTTGCATTGGAAAACGTTCGATAACAATGATTTGATTTCCCATATTCTATTAGCTATACTTAGCCGGTAAATAAAGTGGTTTGATCCGTGTGGTCTAACCTTTCATAAATGCAGCAAACAAAGCGAAATAAATTATATGGAATGGCGCATATCACAGACGTTCTCGATCCTGTATCTAAATTATAGCTTGAGCTCGTAATATATACGTGAAAAGAAATAATATGCATGGCTTAGAAACACAGCGGGGAAATAAACATCGCATTTCATCAAAGAGAGGCACAATAAATAATAGGGGATGTTATAGAAAGATGTTATTTATTCTGTGCAATTTGAATTCCCAAAGCTCTATAACTTGGGGAGTATTGATTTTATAAAATATTATATCAAATAAATGTGGTTTATTTTTAATGGTCCTACAACTTTGAAATAATGCTATCTCTTATCTCAAAGATATGCGGAGATATGATAAAAACTGGTAATTTACGCTAATGTGAAGTACCCTCAAAGTCATTTTCATAGGAAAATGAGAGTTTTCATTTTGTTTGTTCCTAAATACAGAATGTAATCAAATGAGAGTTTTAATTTTGTTTGTTCCTAAATACAGAATGTAATCAAATGAGAAGTTTTCATTTTGTTTGTTCCTAAATACAGAATGTAATCAAATGAGAGTTTTAATTTTGTTTGATCCTAAATACAGAATGTAATCAAATGAGTGACGAATGATGCATGGCGGGGTGAGGGGGGAGGGGCGGGCTCTGGCACGTGTATTGGCCCTAACCCCCGCGATTCTCTCCGGATGTCTATTTCTTCCACTCCCTGCTTAGCCTTGTTCGACACATGCTTAACTGGCAGTTTTGCTAAATATGAGTTTCTAAAAGAAATTAAGGGGAGCAAGGTTAAGTTTGAGAAATTGATCCCTAAGTCATATGACGTAGCAAACGAGAATGTGATAGATAATTGGGTGAGGTTCCCCGTCAAAATGAGATCATTTTCCTTGAAGCGAAATTTTTGGGCTGTGTCGTGTCTAATTTACTCTTTGACATGTTTTTTGAGAATGATTTTCTCTTTGATTCTAGATCGCTACCAAACGTGCTTGGTGGGTAGCTTTCACTTGAGTTTAGGCCTAAAGCTATAATCCCTTTGCAAATACACACTGGCACATCGACCTGTAAGCTATGTTAGTGTTAGTGAGGTTGAAATTAATACCGTGACGTGTCGAATTAATCCCGCTCCAGAGGTTATCACTCATAAGTGGGGTGGGTGCAACTTATTGCCCTACAACATAATAATTGTAAAAGATGATGTCCCGGTTAGGTCTAGACCTTATTCTTGTGCCTCCCTCTCCGCCTTAAAGTTGAAAGTGTTTTGTAAATTAATACAGGATTTGGACTGTCTGGAGGGAGGGGGGAGGGGGGTTGTTCGGCCATTATTATCGCCCTATGCGAGTCCCGCTTTTACTTTTTAATGAAAATGATGAATTTTTGTTTAAATCTTAATGTCATGGTTTTTAGCGTTACCCGAGAAACGCCGCGAGGAGGTGAGCATGTATCGTTTCTCTTTTATTTTCGGCTGGCCCCCTTGCCTACTGCCTGGGGCGTTATCAGCTGAGCGCGGCTGGACAGGTCTCCCCCCCTCCCCCCCACTACTCACTGCCCCGGGCCGGGCCCTCTCACTCACACAGACACTACAAACACTACAAAATTAAGCGAAATATAAACTACAGACTTCTACCGTATCTTGGAGTTGAATACTACCCGTAATTACATATTTTAATTAATTGTCTGTATTCTTTTTTCCCACTCCTTAGAAGCATCTATGGGGTTGAAAATAATTGCTATATTTTTTAGAAGGCATTATTAGAACAAACTTATCGGATTATTACCCTCCAAACGCTTAAAAAGAGTCTATAAAGCAATATTGTTGATTAGGGTAACTACCCCGATTTCACCCCCTTATTCACAAAACATCGGAATGAAATATCTATAATTTTCCTAATTAGCGTATAAGGAACACTTGTTCCAAATTTCAGCCCTCTAGCTTCGTGGGAAGTGTGAGAATTAGTGATGAATGAGTGAGTGAGTGAGTGAGTCAGTGTCAGGGCTTTTGCTTTTAAATAGAGAGAGATATAGGAAGTTAAATGTGAAAGTTCTGTTTGACCCTTACCCAATGCCCAGCATTGAGTCGGCCTTTCAACATCAAGGGTAGGGCCAAATAGTTGAGCCTGATTGACTTAAACGCAAGTTCACTACAATGTGCTCTTACGGAACGCTCAAAGAAACACACTGCTTCCGTGACTCCTTAGTGGGTGTACGAATAAAATTGTGTTCCTTTAGGGTTAAATGTGGTGATCAAGCGCTCGGATGAGTATTAGATCACATTTGGCAGATTTAAAATTTAAATTTACCTTCAACTACATATAAGATATCTGCATATTATATTATTCCTTTGATAATCATCTCAAGCATGTAAAAAATGATTTATTACGTCTTAGGTTTGCTGGGTTAGCCACTAGCCTAGATAAAGTTTCGTGGGCTAGGAGATCGCTTAAGTATTTAGGACACACAATTCCTGCAAGAAATTTGATCCTAAATCCGGACTAATCTCAATCTAATATAGACTTCCAGATTCCTAGGAATATTATGGAGGCTATGGGATGTATTGGAATGTGTGCTAGGTATATTCCTGATTTTGCCAAAATTTATCCTTTTAACTAACTTATAAAAGAAAGAAGGGGTATTTACTTGGCGGTTCGAGCAGACAAATAGTTTCGTGGAACATAAACGGCCATCTGTACTTCGTATGACAGATTTCTCTCTCTTTCCTTTCTTTTACATATTGATGCATCTTCAGTGGCGATGGGGGCCGTTTTATCACAGAGAGCTCCAGAGGGAGTTCGTCCTGTATCCTTTGATAGCAGGACACGCTCAATCGGAGACGAAATATAGCGCGTACGAAAAAAAATGGCTTAGGTTGTGTTTTGGAAATAAAAACATTTCCCAACTATTTAGAGCAGGGGGTAGGGCAGGAAAATGTTGTTGCTTATTCTCTGTCTAGAATGGCTGAAGATGTATATCCTATTTGTTCAGTTGTATTACTCCTGTATGCATTATCCACATGATTCCGGAAGCCCTTATTTCCATTGAAAAGCACCAAGGAGGAGACATATTTTGCTTGATAACCCTGTCTAGACTTCGTAAAGGGGTAAAAGTAGGAATTTATTTTATATATATACATATATA